>PVIW01000061.1:0-74400 GCA_004026585.1 Noctilio leporinus
CATATACACAATGGAATTCTATGTAGCAGAAAGAAAGAAGGAACTTGTACCCTTTGCAACAACATGGATGGAACTGGAGAGTATTATGCTTAGTGAAATAAGCCAGTCAGTGAAGGACAAATATCATATGATCTCACCTCTTATGGGACAATAATGAACAAAACTAACAACAACCAACACAGAACCAAGTATATGAATATAAGGAATAGGCCTTCAGTGGTCAGGGGAACGGGGTAGGGGGGAGGGATAGGTAGAGGCAAAGATGGGGAGCAGCTTAGACAAGAACCGAGTATAAAGGAACCATGGACATGGACAACAGGTGGAATTGACTTTGGGGGGAATGGGTGGGTGGGTGGGGGGACAGAGGGGAGCAAAAAGGGGATGGATGTAATACAACAACAATAAAATTAAAAAAAAAAAAGAAAAAAAAAAAGTTTCCCATTTGTCAAAGTGGGTCCCCTATTATGATTCAGAATCAGACGTAGCTTCTTTGGCAAAAATCAGTGGTTGCTACTTACATGTTATAGTGGGATAACCATTGAGTCTTTCTTGCTGAAGAGTCATCTGTTAATTTTTTCTGTATTTGTTGAGTACTTAGTGTGTACTTTGGGTGTGCAAAGATGAATTACACTAGATCTTTCCCTCCAAGAGTGCAGCCTAGTAAAATACAATAATTCAATGCAGGCCTGAGTAAGGGAGAAAAGAAGGCCTGACTGGGATGAACAGCACACCTGGTTCCGAACTCCATCATATGCCATCCATGTAACTTTGGGCAAGTTACTTAGCAAGCCTGAGTTTCCTCATTCCTACAAGGCCTCATCAGATTAAGTGAAATGACCTGCATAAATCACTCAACACACAGGGACAACTGCTTAGCAGGCACCTTCTTTCTTCTCTTCAGAAAGGAAAGTCAGTCCTGATTGGCAGGGGGTGGTGATGGAGTACTGGGTAAAATGCTTGGATGACAGAATGAATGGGGGGAATCAAGGCACACTGTAAAAATTTGGCTTTGGGAAACAAGGGCACCAGTATTACTGTCAGTTAAACAGCAATGACTAGAGAGATGTCTGGTCAGAAGGAGAGAAGCGGGGTGGGAACCAAGAAAAAGCAGCGTTTCCAAAGGCTCTGTTCAGAAAGGGTTTCGGAAACAGGCTGACTAATATCATGAAGAGAAGCTGTAATTTCCAGAAAGTAAGGCTGAATGAGACATAGAAATGGAGAAGGAATCCATTAGAAAATAAAAAGGGGAAGAAAACCTTCAAGAAGAAGTAGCGATGGAGATCAGGGAACGAAATAGTTCACAAGAACATAAGGCCAGGAGGTCATGTAGAGGGTTCAGAGACGGAGGACAGTGGCCTTGCAATTAGTAGGCAGAGTAAAAGCCTTTTGAAAGTGACAAATGTACACAAAGATATTAACTTGCTTCAGGTGGGTGGGGGTAACTGCTAAAGATTCCTGAAAATGAGTATTTTCTGTTGGGCACGGCAGTATTTCTCTCATGAAGACCGTTTCTAGAAAGGTCGTATTCAAAAGAACCCAATTCTGTGTATTGATTGTTGTCTGTTTGTTTGTTTTCGTAGCTGAGTACAAAATTCTTTGTCCTGGAGGAGAAGGTTTTCGACCTAACCCTATCACTGTTATATTGGAAGGTAATTCCGTTTCCTTTATTATAAGGTGCATATATTTTGAACTGCCTTGTGTTTATTTATAGTGCTGAAGAAATCCTCTTGTTTTCATTTTGATAGATATTGATGAGTGCCAGGAGCTCCCAGGGCTGTGCCAAGGCGGGAAATGTATCAACACCTTTGGTAGCTTCCAGTGCCGCTGCCCAACGGGCTACTACCTGAATGAAGATACCCGAGTGTGCGATGGTAAATGGCCCCTGTAGGATGATGCATTACTTTCCAGTGTTGAGAACTGACCTCAAAACCCAGGAAAACTGACATTTAGTAATAAGTATAACTCAATAGTCTAAATGTGAACATAGTCAGGTAAACATGGCATGTGGCAGCTTGCCCTAAAATTACCTCTTTTCCTGAGAAAGTTAGATTTTTATTTCCTGGGGTCACAGTCCCATTTAGGTCGACCAAGAGTTTTCCATGCTCTTCAGAAAAGCCATTTAGTGTTGCCCGGTTTTCGCTGCAGTGACTTTTATCTTCTGGGTGTTCCGGACTTTCCATCCTGTCCTTCCCCATTTATCATGGGCACTAATACATTTAAATAAGCTTCTTTTAAAGGTCGCCCATTAGGGGTTCCTGATATGATGACTCCTGTTCATCTGTGTTACTGGAAGATGGAAAATATTGACTGCTTTCAGCTTTCTGAGGACTTGGCCTGTAGACCAGGCTGAGAAATGATTTTCATTGACACAAAGGTGTCACATATCTAGTTAGGGAAGAGACTTCTTGCATCCTGGAAGAAAAATAGTCCTCTGGTTCTCCAAATGGTTATTAATTATGTGACTCAGTGACAATCTTGTTGAGGGTTAAGTGAGCATTACAGCTCTAAGACCCATGGAGTTCACAAGAATGAAAATCAGCTCCTGTGTTTGAAAATAGTGAAGGAGGTGTGTGAGACCTGTTCCATGATCCCTGACCAATGCAAATCTGTGAATCTAGCTGTTGATGGCTTCAGGATGTA
The DNA here is from genome assembly GCA_004026585.1 of Noctilio leporinus. NCBI lineage: Eukaryota > Metazoa > Chordata > Mammalia > Chiroptera > Noctilionidae > Noctilio > Noctilio leporinus. The sequence goes on from PVIW01000061.1 coordinate 2,641, forward strand.
GCATAGCCTTCTATAGATTTTGTGAGCACATGCAGCGCTCTATTATACACAGTTGTCTCTCTGAAGGATCCTTGAGAATTATATTTTCTCTGTATTTCCCCTCTGTAAGCCTCTGTGGATGTTGTGGACTCAGTTATTAGGAATTCATATCAGAAAACAAAACTTCCTTGTTTAATACCTTCTTTTCTGAAAAGGCACACACACATTAGCACAGGTAAAGGACACTGACGAACCAAACATCTGTTTCACTTAATTGAATTTCAAAGTGCTCTGGGTGGAGTTTCTCCTTTGTTGTCAATATAGTGACACTGAGTGCCAGGCCATTCCAAAGAGTGAAGTTTCTGTATTCGCATACCACTTTCTTTTTGGATTACAGATGTGAATGAATGTGACACTCCAGGAATCTGTGGTCCGGGGACATGTTACAACACTGTTGGCAACTATACCTGCATTTGCCCTCCAGACTACATGCAAGTGAATGGGGGAAATAATTGCATGGGTAAGTCCAAGCTTTTCTTATTAATGCATGGTTTGTCCTCATCTGCAAAGAGTAAAGGAGCTTATAAGTCCAGCACTTGGTCCTTAGTGCACTGTTGTCCTCAGACCAAGTGCTGCTGTCCTGTCATTGTAAGAACCTCCTCCCCTGAAAACCTAACCTTGAACTTTTCTCACCACCTCATGTGGGTGGTTGGGAGTTTTCTTTAAAATGTAATGTTGGAAAATCCTAAACAATGGCTTAATAGTACTTCTTTTGTTTGACTTTGGGTGTATCTTTCTACAATTATATTTACAGCACTGACCTACAGTATTAAAACATCATGAGTCGGAAATGAGAAAATTACTGCCAAATAACAGTGGAGAATTGTTACTAGGAGACGGGGTGGAGAGTCATGTAAAGTTTATTAATGCTACAGCTACATAATGACTTAGTTCTGTGGCAAAAATACCAGGGAATATATTTCTCAAAGATTTTCTTTACATCAGCATAGATAGATAGAAAGTTGTATAAGAGCAGACCTTGTCCTTATCAAAGTCAAGTTACAATACAATTCAAAAGAAACTCACTCCTTCAGTTTCCCCTTAGAAATCTGTTGTGATTTCCCCATGGCATCACCAGTCCCTTCCTTCTGCCTTCCTTCTAGATATGAGGAGAAGTTTGTGCTACAGAAACTATTATGCTGACAACCAGACCTGCGATGGAGAACTATTGTTCAATATGACCAAGAAGATGTGCTGCTGTTCCTATAATATTGGCCGAGCCTGGAATAAGCCTTGTGAACAGTGTCCCATCCCAAGCACAGGTGAGTTTTAGTGTCAGCATTACCAAAGCTACAGGTGAATAAATTACCCACAGATTGTTGGGGAAATGAGTCTCAGGCAGGGAAGAAACTGGTACCTTGTGTATCTTCATAAGAAAAAAATGAGCTCACAAAGGCAAATGTTTAAATTCATAGTTGGCCCTGGTCCTTCCAGCTGAAAATGAAGTTACAAGAATATGCTTTCTAATTTTTATACTAACTCATTCACCAGATTTACAGACTCAGCGTATCACAAAAGTATAAATGTTATCATTGTTATGGAGTTCGCCTTGTAACTAGGAGACTGGAAACATTATGCAAAGCAGTATGACAAATCAGCAAACCATATTCCTATTATTTTTAACTGACTTATAACTAGTCTGTTCCAAAAAAGAATTTAAGGCAGCCCACAAAGATTGAAATATAAAATAAGGAGGCCTAAGGCAAATGGCAAGCAAGGGCAAGAAACTTGGAGCAAGGAGCGAGGCTAATACGTAGAATGCAAGCCAGGAATTCCTACACAATTGCTGGAGATGAGCAGCAAATTTGGCTCCAAACGTTCTAGCAGCTCACATGAAAAAGGGAAGCGTAATCAAGTCTTAAAGTCCAAATGACCATAACACAAACTGAACACTAAAGGGAAGTGCACCTGGCTGATGGCACAGTGGCTAAGGAACCCAAAGGTCGCTGGTTCAATTCCCCAGCCAGGGCACATAACCAGGTTGCAGGCCAGGTCTCCAGCCAGGTCTGTAGCTGGTGGCAGGTGAAAAGCAACCATACGTTGATGTTTCTCTCCCTCTCTTCCTTCCCCTCTCTCTAAAGATAATAAATAAAATCATTAAAAAATAATAATAAAGGGAAGCACAACTCTTCTTGACATGGAGACCTGAAAAAAATTTCTTTTTCTATTCTCATAGAGAAAAATGTATATGTTATTTTTTAAGTATAATTTATATCCTTAAAGTACATGAAGGGAAAATTTTGGTGCGCTGTTCTTATATCATATGCCAGATGATATAGATCGTATATGACATGATGATGTTATTTACTAATGTGATGATTTAGACAGAATGAATGATCATACAGGTAGGACAGGTATTCTATATTACCTACTCCACTCCTCAGAGTGGTCTGTGATATGATAACTCTATTGTCTGGTGCTACCTGACAACATATGAAGCAGATATTTTTTAGTGAAATGTACCATTTCATCCATTGTTTTACTCCAGAAATAATGTAGTAATTATCACTTAGAATTATGAATGACCTTATTCTGTAGGATATTGCTAGACTGGGATTGATAAACTAAAACCCATGGGTGAAATCTGTCCCCCCTCCCGCATTTGTATATGGGCCACAGGCTAAGGATTAGTTTTATATTTTTAAATGGTTAGAAAAAAATTTAAGTAATATGTCATGACCTGTAAATTATTTAAACTTCAGATTTGGTGTCCATAAATAAAATTGTTTTAGTGCACAGCCACACTATATTTACATATTGCCTGTAGCCACTTTTAGGAGGTAGTTGAGTACTTCTAATAGAGACTACACAGCCTAGAAAACCTAAAATATTTACCCTCTAGCTCTTTAAGGAAAAAAATCTGCTGACCTCTGATCATCTCTGATTGTCTAGATCATCTGTACCAATCAGAAAGCAAACGTTGGGTTACACACACTTGGTGTGTATATTTACATATAAAAGTATATGTGTATAATAAGTCTCTGTATGTTTGTTTTTCATTATATTGAAAAGTAAATTAGTTTTATAAACTTTCCTATTATAAAATATACAAAAACAGTTTTTTCAAATTAGATTTTACAAAGACAAATAAAAGCTCTAGTATTTTATTTTTTACCTAATGAATCTTTGTATGTTCTTTTGGAGACCACTTTGAAGACCCCTGATAAAGACTACCATTTACTTTCAGAAATGTCTGCTTGAGTTTTAAGGATCTGCAGATTCTTAATATAAAATGTAAGATTTCTTCTTCATGTTGAATATTGGTCAAATCCAACCATGGCTTTCATTAGCTATATAGTCCGCACACAATTTAGGAGTCTCTGAAAATTATCTGGCTGACCAGTGTTGGTTGGCATGATCCTTGCTAGAAGTGGACACTCATAGATTAAGGAATAAAGCGCTAGGAGAAGAAGATACTGCATTTACTCCCAGAAACCACTGACTAATTTTCAGTGGGTTTAGCCAATAAAGCAATGGCCATCTTGAACTTAAATTCATATAATTTATATCATGCTGCAATAATTACAGCCACAATCTGGAATGACAGAATCTCAGTATTAGATGGGACTACAAATGACATTTAGCTCAATCTTTATTATCAACTTTAATGAATTCAGGTGTAAGAGAGACAGAGGTTCAGAGGAGGGAGAGAGAGAGAACAAAAGAACAGCACAAAAAGAAGTCCAGTTTCAAAATTCAAAGTGATGACATCAGTCTGTTGTTTGACCTGAATTAGTCATTAATAGACCTGATGTCAAGAACTTGGCCAGAGTTACTATGGTCTCCCCTAATCTGCAGAAACAGCTTTTCATGCTGAGTGGAGACACTCTTGCCAGTCCTTGGGTTCAGCAGTGAACAACATCCTTACGAAAACCCAAATTCCTGTCCTGGCCAGGTTACTCAGTTGGCTGAAGTGTTATCCTGTACACCGAAATGTTGCAGGTTCTATTCCTGGTCAGGGCACATATGGGTCAATCCCCAGTTGGGTCATGTCTAGGAAGCAACTGATCAATGTTTCTCTCTCCCTTCCTCTCTGTCTAAAATGAATAAACAGATCCTCAGATAAGGGTTAAAAACACACACACGTACCAAATTTCTACAGGCAAGCTCATACTAATGAGTGTCATATGATTTGGAGACCTCCACTTCTCCCTCATTATTACGTCAACATGAGGTCACTTTCCCTTCAATATTTGTCATAAGAATAAGATTACAACATCTGCAGGAATTTTCACATTTACCTTTTATTTTAAATTCTTCAAAACACAGATACATGCCTTTCCAGAATGTTTACAAAGTAAATTCTTTCAGCCCAATCATCACTCTTTGTTGAGCCCTGTTCCCGCCTCCCTCACCTCTCCTTTGTTCAATCACTGCAGATGAATTTGCTACACTCTGTGGAAGTCAAAGGCCTGGATTCGTCATTGACATTTACACCGGCTTACCCGTTGGTGAGTTATGATGCCACTGGTGGAACTCTCTGTCATTACCTTTGTGTTAAGAAAGGGATGTACAATTGTTATTTTCTCAATTTGATTTTTTTTTTTTCTGAGAAGGAAAAATCATGAACCAGTGTCATTTCACTTTATTGAAGCACTGATTCTTAGTTTGAAATGAACTGTGCAAACACCCTGGGCAGCTCCACCTAATTGGCAACAGCATTTGTTGCTCATGATTAAGGGGACTGGAAAGATTTTCACAAAATTACAATCAAGCTTACTTAGTTAAACCAACCCTAGGCATCAACAAAAAGAGCAGTTCTGGGAGTGGGGCCAGTTGACGTTTGATTTGACTAATTCCCAGTCCCTCCTTCTGACTAAGACACGAGCTTAATATGACTTTTCATACCAGTCCTCATGTGTGGTTTGTTCACATAAAGCCCTTCTTGTGGATCAATTTTTATCTTTCCCGGAATCTCCTCTGGTCATCTGCTTTGGGAATTTCAGAAATGAAATGAGAAAAAAATATCTTTCCAACCTGAGGTCCCCTTCTAGTAACTGAAGCAGGGACCACTACAGTGCTAGAGATGCTTGTGCAGGATTCCAAAGTATTGCACGTGGTCAGCCAACGGAGGCAATGACTTTGTTGTCTAAAACCGAATCACATAAAAGTAGAAAGCTATTGCATTCTCGGAGTTTTTCCCCTGCGTGATTTATATGCATCCTTAGATGCCCCTCTTCGGTCTGAGCAATTGAGTAGAGTAGCAAACATCACCACTTGCTTTGTTCCACCTTATGCCTAATAAGTAAACTGAAATCCACATCAGCCTTTCCAATGACCTTGTTTAAGAAAACAAGGGTCTGGTCCAGCAATCAGCCTGCCTCCCTTAGTGCCAAATCCATATGGCTCCACAGTCTAGTCTCTAGTCAACGTCCAAAGAAACTTCATGGTTTGGAAAGGAAAACTACTAAATGACATTGGCATAAAACACCTGGCCCTAGCTGCTTTGTTTTTCCCCTTCCTAAAACAGATCTTTTCATCCCCCTAGAATCTCTGATCTGAAGATAAGTCGTCTTTTATAGTAATGGGTCTTCACTGTTGGACCAGGCATGTACCCCAGCAAGGCCTGCCCTCCAAGGCTGGCAGCAGTCAGACTCGAAACAGCATTAGCATCATCCACTTGAAGAACTGGAAAGGCGCGGACATCATCTAGTCCAAACTCCTAGCTTTGCAGTTGAGGGGACAGAGGCCCAGAGAGGGGAAGGGACTCGACCGAGGTCACCTAGCTAATTAATAACAGAGCTGGGGCCAGGATCCAGTCCTGACTCACAGCTTGCTTTGCTGCTAGCTCTTGAAAACTGGAAATGTGATAGGGAGCAGTATACTTATTGTACCAAATTCCACCGTGACAAAATATTTAGATGACTGGGAAACTTTGTTTTATTTAAGCTTTATATTCTCCTTCTGAAAGGCCTTAAGATTGTTGGCATATAGAGCTCATTCGTATGGGGTTAAAACTATAGCAAGTTTATTAATCTTGTCTTGAAATATAAACTACTCCAAGTTGAAGTTCAAATTGAAACCCAGACAGGAAAAGAAAATATAAATTTTTAATATATCTTTTTGCTATTTTATGCTGAACAATGGCTAGAAATTTGACCCAGCCTGTTCTTGTTAAACATGATAATACATCACTTATATTTAAAACAAAGAAATGTGAATATAGTATTTAATGTTTTAACCCTTGCTACAAGAATGTCATCTAGATTGATTCTTTTTTGTTTTCTTGTTTGATGATCATAAGCAGTTGTACTCTTACTTTGCATAACTTCACAACAATATAAATGACAATTGTGTGAAAAATCTAAAACCATTATTATTACCTGTATGCAAAGTAGCAATATACCTTTTGAGATTTTAAGCCTTTTTTTTTTTTCTATAAAATAGATCAATTGGCCTTCAAACAAAATCAAGCCCTTTAGAAAAGGGTCTGAAATAAATATGCAGCCTGTCAAATTTCTCCTTTAAAACAGATGGGTTTAGAGTGTGACACTCCTGAAATTATAGAATCTTTTGTAGGTTCCCCTTAAGTCTATGACCATCTTTTTACAATTCATGCTAAGTGTCTTGCAGGGGCTCCTGCCTATAGCCTATAAATAAAAGTATCTCAGCAGCAATAATAGAAACCTAGCAAACGGGAAAGACTTGTGATGCAAATAGACCAAAGCTTTATACACCTTCCTACCTTACGCAGTATAAACTCAGCCAAGGGGGTGGTGGAGGGGCCCTGCAGGATAACAAGCACTTTGATAAGGGTTTTGTGAGGACTGTTAAGACTGTGATGTGAGAAAACACAGAAGAGGCAAGATAGCTGGATAGAGGACTCCTGGTATCAACTCCCCACCCTGCCTCTCATTGGCTGTGTGGTCTTTGACAGGTTGCATCCCCTGACTCGGCCTCTGTTCTACCATCTGCGTAGTGGAGAGAGTTGTAATACCTAGAGGCCAGCTGGTAGGGGAGCTGATGATTCAGTGAGTAAGTCCAGGTTGAGGACTTCAGAAACATACCAGGCATGTAGCAAGTGAGACACTGCCATTAATATTATTATCCTAGAGAGCACTGGATGAACGGGAGTTCAGAGCAGGTCAGACAGAGAGGGGATCGACCAGGCTGGCGGGGAGTGAGACCTGCCCCAGATGGCCAGCTCTGCTTTAGAAGACTGGGTTCAGGCTCTGCTCTCCTCCTACTTTGGTCCTGTTTAAATGCTCACCAATTCCACTTCCAATGACTAGTTCTTAATTTAACAAATTTTAGTTGACCGTTAACATTTGTCAGACAGCATGCTAGGAGCCTGTCACAGTGGTATAGAAGCCCGGCCCAGCCCCTGGCCTTAGGAAGCTACACTCCATTATACAACACCTTCCTCAGCACCAGCCCCATCTTCCCAGTCAGCTGGGGCCCAGATTCCATCCCCAGACCTGACCCAAACCTTGTGGAAGAGGAAGGGGGCATTGAAGTTGATTCGAGTGATCAGGATTGGCTGTGACCATGAGCTCCTCCTCAGTCCTTCCAGCTCTCCTTTCCCACTCAAGCCAAGCATTGCACACATTTTGGGTAGAGAGGCTGTTGACTTTCAGGGGTCACTTTTTGATACTCCTCTGTAGCGTCCAGGAGGTACAAAGATAGCTCTTACCTAGACAAAGAGGATGTTTTGAAACAACATAAAAAAAGGCAGACACCTAAATCCAGATAGACATACGAGTGTCTGAAAGTGGGTTAGTTATTTCAACTTGATATTCATTGACATCCCCCACTTCCATCAACACCACCCCAACATACACTCTCCCACATGTACACATATATATGCACTTCTTTAGTTTTTCACCATTGTTGAACATTGAGTTAGAAGTAGCTGACTTTCAGTCCCGGTTCACCCTGTACAGGGCCATGAGCGATGCTGCCACTCACACTTGGCTGCTCTGTTTCTAGATATTGATGAATGCCGGGAGATCCCAGGCGTCTGTGAAAATGGAGTGTGTATCAACATGGTTGGCAGCTTCCGATGTGAATGTCCAGTGGGCTTCTTCTACAATGACAAGCTGTTGGTTTGTGAAGGTAAGTGATATGATCGCTATATCATGTCCAGAGTGAGCTAACTGGTAAGCTACTTGCCCACACTCTTGGCCAATTTCACAACATTGGAATTTCAGAAATTCATCCAGCTCAACATAGTGAAGGGCACCATTGGGAACAGCATGAAATCTCATGGAAAATGAATCAGTAACTCCCGGTGCAAAAAGCAGGACGTGCATTCCCTCTGCCACATGCACAAACAATGTTACTAGATTTCACAGCTGATACAAAAAAGCTTTGAGTTCCTGGGTGTGTCAGGTAGACTGTTTTTGTTTCCCATTGCTTGAAAGTGAGCATGAGCGCCAGGCAGTCGTCTTGACTTGAATCTCAAAATTGGCGTTCTCTTCCGAATGGAGCCTTTGCTACTCCCAAGTGAAAACAAGGTTGATGCAAATATTCCAAATGCATGAGAGCATTCCAAATGAGAAGAACAGCAAATTTGATTTTATACGAAGAATGTTGGCATGCATGCAAATGGTACTCTTTTCATTTTCAAATGACCTCCCCTCGCCATGTATATGCACTGTGATTCTGCACATTCCTTACAGCACTTCATATTTTTCCTACATCTGGGGAAGATAGTGTCCTTTATGTTTTAGTAAAAGGAACGGCATTACTGGTTATTAAATAACCAGTGCTCTAGGATAGCTGGAATAATTTTCTATTTAATATTTAAACTTGGAGCCTCTAGCAGAGTATTTGTTCATGTTTGGAAGTGTTGTTATCCCTTAGAGCATGGATTGGAGCACATATGTCAACATTTTAGTGTTAAAAAATTTTTTTCTCCTAGACTGGGGACAATTATAGACCATGAGTAAAGTTATAGTTCTAAGTATATGCTTGTTAAGTTCTCCTCACTAGGCTTTTGTTACTATAGCCAAGTTGGCACTTCACCCAGCCTGCTGGGTAGGGCAATGGGAGTGGGGTGAGAGCCTTCCTAAGGAGACAGTCATTTCAGACATTGGCCCGGCCTTGAACTGGGAATGCCTCAGGGATCAGGTGCCTGAGGAGAACACAATGCCAAGCGAGAGGAGGTCGACAGCAGGTGATTATAAGGTGCTAGGATTGGCTGCCTTTCTCAGAGTCATAGTCTTCTACCTTCCATGCAGGCCACTGCCTTGTGGCCTCTCCTCTTGGCCTTCATTTTGGGGTTCCTTTATCCAGGTGCCTCTTTTGTACTTACATTTGGTGAAGCAGCAGCCCTTGGCCAAAACCCACAGGCGAGGCCACCCATGACCACCAAGTCAACCTAGACCTTGATACACATTGGGATTGGAAACTTACAGCAGGGCCACTTCGCTGTCAGGGCAGCATTGAGGATATTAAGATTCAGTGGATATTGAGATTAGAAGTACTCCAGCTTTGCGTTTCCGTTTCACGGGATATCCATCTGCAGGGTGAATGTTTAATCCAGGGTCAGCCGCTTCCCAGCGCACTCTCAGCTCTCAGAAACAGAAAATGAAGGTTGATTTAGTACATGCCTCAGCAACAGTGAAGTTGGAATGAATTCCAGGAGTGATTTAAAGGGAGCTACTAGGCGTCTGCTCTTCCCAAGTATGTGTATCATCAGATGTCAGGCGTCTGATGCATCACAGAAATGCTTGCCTGTGACGCCATTGGGCTTCTCCAAGGACACAAGCTATCCTCAGAGTTTCTGTACAGCCTTAATTAAGAATAGGGCGGACTTGGCGGGTGAACGTGTGCTGGGTACTGGAACCCGAGGTAAGCAGACTTCTGCTCTTGTATTTGCTGTGCGGAGAAGCAGCCCTGCCCACCACATACACACACCACACACATTAGAACCACTGGCAGTAGTTCTAACGTTTTCCCGCCACAAAGCGCAGGCCTGAGGTTGATGTCTTTGCCGCCCCCTTGTGGGAACTTCTTCCGCTGAGCCAACTTCATGTAAAACCCCAGCGCTGGTGCTGAGGGCCGCCTCCCACCTGTGTGACAGCCTATTCCTTTACTGGGCTTAGACTGAATCAAATTATTTCCCAGGAGCGGGGACAGGGAACACGTAGTTTTTCCCATGGTAAGACTGGACTGTGCAATAACTTTGGTGACGCCATGAATTTGAACTACATTTTAATTATATTTACTATATAATTTGAACTACCTAATTACATTTATATGAATTTAAACCAAATATTTTATATACATATAGGCAAACAATCCCCTGAGGGTAGTCAAAGCTTTGAAGTACACAATATCCATTTTATTCTTTTCTTTGATAATGTTGAGTGGGCTTGTTTTCAGTAGTTTTATGTGCAACATGTTACATTTCCTTGGTTTGACTGCCATGTGGCGATAATTGAAGCAGGAACCTCTACAGCCTTTCGCTCAAAGTGCTGTCTGTGGGCCGGGCGCAGCAGCATCACGGGGCACTCATTGGAAATGCAGAATGTTGGGCCTCTCCCCAGACATGCTGAGTCAGAACCTGCCTTCCAGCAAGAGTCCAAGTAATTGATATGCAGGCTAAGATCTGAGGTGCTCTGTACCCTCCAGATCCTTCAGCCTCCCAGACAAAAGCAACCTGATTGAATCATAAAACCCCAGAGCTTTGAGCAAATATGAGATTTCCTGGGATAATTGTCTATGCCCATGTTAAGTCCTGACCATAGCAGTTGAGTTTCATGACCTTTTTCTAGACATGAGAGTCATGAGAGTCTGTAGGTGGTCGTAACTCAGGTCCTCGTGTTTATGAAAAACATCAGTGATGTGAAAAAATTAGAAAATGACTTTTCAGTCTTTACTGTTCAGTTGAATGGTTCTCAAGAAGAATCTGTAAATTTATTTGATGTGAGAGGCTTCATTGACTTGCCGCCGGATACTGTCCTCCATTTAATGAAATTCTTTCCTGCTGGTAGATATCGATGAGTGTCAGAATGGCCCGGTGTGCCAGCGCAATGCCGAGTGCGTCAACACGGCTGGCAGCTACCGCTGTGACTGCAAGCCCGGCTACCGCTTCACTTCCACAGGCCAGTGCAACGGTGAGTCCTTCCCTGCTGCCGGGACACACCCTTCAGGTGGCCTCTCGCCACTTACACTGCTGACTTCTAGTAACTAAGCCAGAACGAAAGGAAAACTGTTGGAATGTCTAAACACTTACCTTTTGCCCTGTTTATAGAGGAGATGTTTTTGAAACAAGAAGTAAATCATATACATACGTAGATTTCGTGGTTACCTATCTGCCACATTACCATAAACAAAGACACACACACACACACACACACACACACACACACACACACAGATGCTTCCCTAACCAGTATTTAGGACTGAATACTTTGCTTTTTAATTTCACATAATCCCCCTTAGGCAGGTGAGGCTGTCACCATCTCAGCCTCACACTCCAAATCTAGACAGGGATGCTCTCCTAGTCTGTAAAATATCAACTGGCAGAAAATGAACATGAAAGAGCCAGTAGCATCACTTGTCCGGAACATTTTACAGATGACAGATCACTCACTGAGGGCAGCAACCATTTAACAACCTTTCATTCGCTGTAAGTCACCTACCACAAAATGAGAAACTGTCCTCCAGAGGTTAGATTTTTCTTGTTGCACACTTTTGTCAGAGGTGCAGTAGAAGTGAGAAGAATGAGTGTGTCATCGACTTAAAATGATGGTGAGGTTGTTATGTATTTGATGGTACCTTGTAGCCAGTTACATCAAATTGAAACACTGGTATTTCAGAAGCAAAAGAATAATTCAGAATGATTTTCAGGCAAGTTTTAGAGTAATTATAAATTATATATTTAGCAAAAAGGTCAGGAAGAACATGTTATTTTGTTTATAGTTCATTTCACAGGGAGTTTCCTGGCTATTTGATGCATTTGTGAATGAAACAGCACAAGGGAACATGATCAGATTTTCCTTGGGTTTCCTTGCCTACCAGTGATTAAGTGGTAGGAAGTACATTGCTCTCTGTGGGGAATTTTGCATTGTTTTATGAGACCTTGGTGGGAAGAGGGTGTAATAACAGAACAGAAACTCACTTAGAGAATCAAGACTTGTTTTGTTGAGTTGAGAGAAACATGTGCAAGTGTTTAGCATTTTGTCAACAGAGCTGTTTTTATATCCATGTATTAAAAAAAATAACAGGAAAAGTGGGGACAATACCCTAGTGAAACTTGGCATTGAGACCACTTCCTTGCATTTTGCTCTTAATTTATATTTCTTTGAAACTGGGTGAAATAATTCCAATCAAAATAAAGAATTGCTGATAATATAGAACATGTCATTTCACACCATTTCACATTCAGGCAAGAAGTTATTTATACTTCAAGATAGCGTGTCCAGCCGGGGCCTCTGCTGGGGCTTAGGCCCTATTGTAGTTTCTTGTAGAACATTAACATCAATAAAACTCATCAGGCATTCATCAGCTATAAGTGCTATGAGTGAGTGTTATTGTAGCCAAAGCTCAATTTCCCTCATTCATCGAAACCCTCAGAAGAAAAGGGATGTACTTAAATTCTGCAACTCTTCAGCCTCTAGAGTTGAAGACTTGATTCTGAACATGTCTTCATTCCCATCTTCAAAAACCTCTTAAAATATCTTTAAATGCTGTCCTCTACATGGCATTCTTTTAGATATAATGCAACCTGCTGCTCCTTTCCCATGCTTGAAAGGGAAAGAACTAAAGTCTTCTTTCCATCAGAAGATTTTTATTTGAATTCATCAGTCCATCATTTCAAACCTCAAATCATAGCTGTCCATAATCCAGAGACAATAATTAGTTATATATCTGAACCTGAGATTCTGGTCAGACTTCAAGAGCTGTATATTTACAGCAAATGCAGCCCTTTCTAAAGTTTCCCAGCCAGCTAAACACAAGAGACAGGCCTTCCCAGCCACATGGTCTCTTTTGTCCACTGAGAGAAACCATGTATAAATCTCCTATCTCAACCTCAGACATAATTTCCTGGGAGTTCAAATCCTGATGCTTGAGAAACCTGGTTTTCTGGTCCCATCAAAGTGAACTTCACAAATAAGTTCTATAGAATTGTAACTTTCTGTTCCACTGATAGAATCTCAAAATACATAGTCCATGTTTTATTTATTTTTAAAATTGTCTTGAAGAAGGCAATGTAGGATAGAATATTCCTACTTGGGGATCCATTTCTTGGACCCTTCATGTTCTGTGGTTGCCGTGGCCCCATAGATAAGACAGACCTGACCCCTTGCACACTCACTCCCAGATCTAGCATTACCTTCGGACTCTCCAAGTTCGGGTCAACTATGGTAGGCCATAAGACACACTCCCTCAAAATCAGCCTCCTTCACAGAGCTTGGCAATGAAAATCAGTTTCCTCTGCCTATCCCAAGAAGCAGTTTGCTCATTTTCAGTCCATTTTCTCCAATGGGAAGAATCCTCATTTGTTAAGCTAACTAGCATAGGCTAGCAGAACTGCTCTATATCAGTTTTCCTCTTAATGAAATATTCAACCTCACCTGAGACCTTTAAACAACATGGTAATTCATCACAACTCTAAATGTTCTGCATCCTGGAAGGACGTAGTTGTAAAAGTGGCTGCCTGAGGGGTTGAAATGGAGGGGATTCATATCTGCTGTGCTCAGCTGCTCTGTGTAGCAGAAAGTGCCCATTTCCAGTTGCTGCTCTGTTAGTAGACAGGCAAGCAGCCACTTCAGGTCATTCAGTGGAGAGCAGGGTGCCACTGTGCTCTATGGTACCCACACCCAAGGAGGCAGCCTGCTGCCTGCTTTCTTCTGTGACAATAGGAAAGTCAGGGTGAATCAGTGCTCTCGAAGTTATATTTGCCCTGAACATATCCTGGGAGCTTTAAACATTAAATTAGACATAAGTAGGCATGAAGTTATGTCACATGTGGATTCCTGCAATAAATTCTGCCCTGCAGATGACCAGATTTTAAGAGAGCAACAAAGATTTGGTTGATGATAAAAATAATTTAGAGCTTCATGACTGGCAGAAGCAAGATGACAAGATTTCCTTTGAATGGGTACGAATAAATAGAAAAAACTGTCATTAGGATTGTCAAGTGCTAAAAGGAGCCATATGTAGATGTGAAGACTTGGTTAAGATGGAACAAAAGGTTATAGGAGTAAGACAAAACAGTAAGGTGAAACTTGAATGAGGGACAATGTGGTTTGCCTATCAAGAAAAACCTACCTTAGTGATGGGATTTGAGTTTGATATAAATTTTCAAGTGAAGCCATGAGGGGTCAATGATTTAAGGCACCAAATCTTGACTAGACAAAATACTTCAATTAATTCCACAGCCTGTGACGATACTTTTAGGCAAATAATCAAATGAATTATCCCCCAGCTTGGACTTTTCTACCCTATTCTATGTTTAAGTTTCTAATCTTTCAGAACGTTTATTTTTTTTGGAGACCAACCCTGTTTTTCATTGTTTTTTTTTTGTTTTTTTTTTGTTTTTTTTTTCATGTATTATTAACATACTCTGTATATGCCCAGTAAGTGAAAATAAGTTTGAACCAACTTTCATGCAAAAAGAAATACAGCACCAGTGCCTATTTAACTGGCTTAGTTTATAAAGAGCTAGGCTTAGTCCTGAGAGCAATACCTAGAAATAAGTTACTCAATTTGATTTTGTCTTCTAAGTTTCCATGTAAGATGCTAAAAATGCATTTCCCCTAACAGATCGCAATGAATGTCAAGAAATCCCCAACATATGCAGCCACGGACAGTGTATTGACACTGTGGGAAGCTTTTATTGCCTTTGCCACACGGGTTTTAAAACAAATGATGATAAAACCATGTGTTTGGGTGAGTACATGATTATCATTTCTTTCTTTCCTTCCTATCCTGTTGAAAAATTCATTTGCACCTGAATACATGTATTAGCTCATACTAAACCTTTCAGTAGTTGTTTTGCTATTTATAAAATAAAAACACAAGCAGGCGTGTAGCATTAACATCCTTTGGTATTTAATCTTTGGCAATCTGAACATCATAAACTTCTTCCTGGATAGTTGTTGGGCTCTCATTTCAGAAAAGTTTTTGACTAAGGGATAAATTTAAAAAGGTACTTACATAAAAACAATCACTTTTTATTAATGTTAATAGCCTATTATTTTTTATGATATTTATGTGGGCTTGCCTGATAGAAACAGAGGACAGCTTTTGACTGTTTGAGTATGAGCATATTTTTTTTTAGCAAGTCTATAGTTTGTACCAGATACTCAAAGGCAAGTTTATAGATCCTACAAAGACATAAAAAGCAAAGAAACATTTTCTTAGAGGAAAAGAGCTCAGGATTTTAAATCTCTTCCATGGTTTCAGTACTGAATCATGATGTTAACTGAGAATAAGTTTCAAATACGTAGTCAACTATTTTCTCTCTTTACCTCCTTTTTTTCCTACTTTAAACCAATATCCATTAGGTCTTTTGGGGACTTCATGAACATGCATCAGTTTCACAGCTGGAAAAGGAACAATCAATAGAGTATTGTTTGAAGTGCTTGACTT
Organism: Noctilio leporinus; assembly: GCA_004026585.1. Taxonomy (NCBI): domain Eukaryota; kingdom Metazoa; phylum Chordata; class Mammalia; order Chiroptera; family Noctilionidae; genus Noctilio; species Noctilio leporinus. The sequence goes on from PVIW01000061.1 coordinate 18,226, forward strand.
TGGCTATAATTGGATTCATCCATTAGGAAACAGTCTCATAAAGTTTTGTCTTCAGAGCAGATACGTTTTAAATGAAAGGAGTATCATCAGCCCTGCTCATCACTGGGGAGCTAACCTCTGCATATTAATGTGACTCTGCCCAAATTTCTTTCACTCTCTTTCATCTGAATTATCTGTCACCCCTACCTAAGAATCTGACCTACCGAAGCTTGGCTAAAAATGAGTCAAGGCAGAAGCCCTTGATTGCTGGCAGGGTGACTTCTCTGAACACATCAGCAATCACAGACACAGAGTGGGAGTCACTTTGGAGTCAGCAATAGCTTCCTGATTTAGTAGCACCGATAATATATCTGCCTGTTCAAAATTTGAAAGGAAAGGACATCCTAACGCGGAACACTACACCACTAACCTGAGGTGTTTGTTACCTTCCGCTCCCTCTTCCTCCTTACTTTCCTCATTCTGCCTCACTCTTTCAAACCAGTGCCATCAACCTTGTTTCATTTCTATTTCTTATGTCCTCCTTCATATGTAATGTACATCGACTCTTTGTAAGAAAGATGTTGGCTGCTGTGGCGAGATAGAAAGACCGAGCCCAACAGTGTAGCTTTACAAGGTAGTCAGAGAGAAAAGTCATAGGCCGATGACAAGACAAACAATAATTAATGAGTGAGAGGAGCGAAGTTCAGTGCTATCACATTGGGACTGCAGGAGAACTCCATGGCACTCTTGCTGGGAGGAGCGGTGGGCTTTAGAGGTGGACCAGGATGGATACAGGCAAAAATGTCTCCAATGCCAGGTGAGTTAGAAAGCTAATTTATTTTGTTGCTGATTGCAGGGTAATATCAGGTGACCCACAGCTTTTTGGGAGACTGGAGTGAGAATCTTAAAGGCTGAAGTTTGCCAAAGGTGGCAGCAAATCAAGACCCAGATGCGCACAGAACTTTGCACAGAATTTTCCATTTGCAAGTGAAAATATTTGAGAAAAGTGGCAAGGGTGGAGAATTCTAGAAGTAAATAGAATAAAATCATTCTCATCCAGTTCTCATGTCCTTAGCTTGCCTCCTTTTACACGCCAACCAGGAACTGATTTATCCAAGGTTTAGAACCTTGCCTTTCGCTGGATTCTCACAGGGAGCGGCTGCGGGGTCTAATGCCAGCACTGAGGAGTCCTCAGCCTCTGGATGCCACTGTGTGAACTCTAAAGTGCCCTGTAACCCAGGTAACCACGCAATCTCTTCTGTTAATAATCATGTTTTTCTATGTCCTTTGCTCCTACTAGACATAAATGAGTGTGAAAGAGATGCCTGTGGGAACGGAACTTGCCGAAACACAATTGGTTCCTTCAACTGCCGCTGCAATCATGGTTTCATCCTTTCTCACAACAATGACTGTATAGGTGCGTGTGTGAAACAGTTGGTCACCAGGGGAAGTCACTTTTATATGTGTTCTTTGTAATAAGCATCATTCCCAGCGTGCCAGCTACCTTTTTCAAATATATGCCATCTTATGCAGGGCAATTGGTTAAAAGATTTAGCAAATATATAGAATGTGCTAATTCAATTTCAAATGTAGTACATCTATTACTTTTATTAAAATGCTTATTAGCAGCTATATTTTGATGTTTACTATGCTGTAAATCAAATAAATGAAAAATAATTGAATTTATTGCATTTTAAAACATACAAAAGTAATTCTTTATATACAAATTACATAATTTATGAATAATGTGGACCTGCTTGTGCACATTTCACTATGGCCCCTCTTGAAAGAAGTAAATTATTGAACCTATTAAAACCTCTTTATAAAATATACTACATTATTTATAAATGAGTGTAATGAATCAAATTTATATTGTTCTTGAGGCCAATTTCATATAATTCCAATTATTAGAATACTTCATAATACCCTCAGCTATATTGTGTATTAGTAATTCAGATTTTAGCCATTAAATCTAAAAGGTGATTAAGGTAAACTCTTATAAATTCTAATATAAATTATGAACCTCTAATTAATAGAATTGTGTAATGTTGTTAGGTTTTGATAGGTGCTTAAAGCCAGGTCTTTTCTTATAAACCAGATTTTCATTGGAATTTCTTATGTTTGGTTGAGCCAGTAAAGGCCACTGAAATTCAGAACAAGTATTTTTCCCTTTAAAGGTTTTGCTCATTGCTGGGATTATGACATTTTCTTTGGAATATATCAAAGGATATTTTTTTGGCAGATGTTGATGAATGTGCAACTGGAAATGGGAACCTTTGCAGGAATGGCCAGTGCATCAATACAGTGGGGTCCTTCCAGTGCCAGTGCAATGAGGGCTACGAGGTGGCTCCGGACGGGAGGACCTGCGTGGGTGAGTGCTGCCTCAGGGAGATTCCCGAAGCACTTCCGGGGGACTGAAGAATCACAGAGGCTCCACCACAGTCCTTCCTTCTGGAAGCCTGGAGGGGAAAAGCAGAGTAGAAGTATGGTGATTTTGCCATACACAGACATGCACATAGACACAGACATTCATACAAACACATGTACCACTTTTCCCCCTTATTTTTTAAAATTAACTTGTTATACTCATAGAAGACAATTAAACTGGGAAGGAGTTAAATTGTTCTATTAGCAATTGTTAATTCCCTTCTTTATTTTCAAAATAACATTGTAGTAAGCTCTTCCATGAGTTTTTGGCTGTTCTCAAAAATCTTCGTATCCATTGACTTTTTATATGCTACCCATGCACACTTCTGATCGCTGTTAAAGCTATTTTTATAGAGTTGTTAATTTTTCTCCATGATAGAGTTTTATGGGCCTTAATTAAGTTTATTTCTTATCATGGACTTTAATTAGTTTTATTTATTTATTTGATTTGATTCCAGTTCCTTTGAATTTTAATTGCTTGGTGGAAATCATGCAAGTGGAAACTTCTACCTTCTCTTTTTTTTGCAGATATCAATGAATGTGCCCTAGAACCTGGAAAGTGTGCACCAGGCACCTGTCAGAATTTGGATGGGTCCTACAGATGCATTTGTCCACCTGGATACAGTCTACAAAATGACAAGTGTGAAGGTAGGAGAGATGTCAGTATTTGGAAATAAGTAGTATTGGTTACTGCACTGGCCTGTCAGAGTAAAAGCTTTTGCAATGGTGTGATGGTGTCCTCATTTTATAAAGTATTTTGGAATACTTTATAAAAAACAAATCCAAACCCTGGCTGGTGACACAGTGGATAAGGCGCTTGCCTGCAAACCCAAAGGTCTCTGGTTCGATTCCCCAGCCAAGGCACATAACCAGGTTGCAAGCCAGGTCTCCAGCCAGATTCGTGGCTGAAGGCAGGTGAAAGGCAACCATACATTGATCTCTCTCTCTCTCTCTCTCTCTCTCTCTCTCTCTCTCTCTGCCTCTCTCCCTACCCCTCTCTCTAAAAATAGTAAATAAAATCTTAAAAAAACAACAACAACAAAAAGCAAATCCAAGAACAAAAGGCATGACTTATGGCCTCATTTTCAGATGATGAGAAGAGAGCTTCTAATTCTGATGCTAACCCCTGATGAATTACTTGCTCTCTGCATATGGGTGGTCATATGACCCTGACTCTTTTCCAATGTGCTTTTATGTAGTTTGTAAAAGAGCTTGGATTACATGTTTTTAAGTGCCAATAGTTTACAACTAAAAATAGCTTCCTGATTCCAGTTCAAGTATTTAAATGACCACATTCAAGGTTGGATGTGTATGGCTGTATATTTGTTTATGTTGTTTTGACCTATAGAGAAGTGGGAATGTGTTACTACAAGTATATGCTCAGTAAATGTTATAGTACTGCCTTCCTGAATATATACGTCATTGCATTAATAAACGACATTGTCAGAACTTTATAAATAACTTGGATCAAAAGGGTTCTTAAGAAGTCAGCTAGCCCATGCCCCCTGCCTTTAAACAGGACTGCCTCTAATCCATAATAAGTAAGAAATTCTCCAATTTTAATATCATCCATGAGAAATTTTATTATATCCAATTTCAATTGCAGTTAAGCAATAATATAGATGGAAACATATAATCAAAATGAGGCCTAAATGCAAATTATTAAACATGTTCTTTTAGTCTTAAAGATTGCCTTTATTCACTCCATGATTAATGCAAACTTCCCCCAGAAGGAACAGAATGGAAATGCATAGAAAGAAAAACAACTTCCTGAATAGCCACTAAATGTACCCACTTTGTGCAATCTTGGTACCCACTTTTATGAAGTTGACACCTACAGGTTAATTTCTATTATAAGGGAAAGAATCATAACAGCAATGACTAAAACAGTAACCCAAAAGAAATGTTTGAGCACTTTTACAAAAGTTGACTTGTCTTTTAAGGAAAGGTTAGATGTTGCGGTGGAAAGTGTGGGGGAGAGCGACAGTCATCTTCAGTTCAGATTTGTTAATAAACCACAAGAAATATGATGCAATTATGAATGCCATGTAATAACATGGAGTGGTGAAGAGGCTGGCTTTGGATTGTACAGGAAGATAATCACTTTGCCTTGTACATTTGTAAAATATATCTTGTATGATCTTTCCAATGTTAAGGCAAGATAAAGAAGTTAATTTTCTAACTTCCCTTTAGTTGGACCTTGTGGGGATAGTTGTGTGATATGAATACATTTTGGTGTGGGTAGAACTCTTTGCACAAACATGAGAATAAAGAGCCCCAAGACACAAGAGATGTGTGTTTTCCTGGGAAGAAAGTAGTTCCATAAAAATAGTATGGATCCAGAATCAAGAGTTACCTTGTTTTATGAAAATTTCTGCTGAAAGGGGAAATAATGGGTACATCTGTTGGAAAAAGTGGCTATACGTTTTTCCATAAATAGGGTAATCATGTAACTTATTGACCAAACCAACACAGTTTTGAGGCAGGCACATTAATAATGAGGCCAGGTCAGCATGCATGAGCTGTTACTCTCCCAGGCAAACTAAGGCATATGGTTGCTGGAGCTATTCAAACTTGACATTGTCCCCCCTTTTAATTACCCCTTTAAAATAGCTAAGATGCTGAAGGAAACATGACACAATTCTACATGTATCAGCTTCCCATTTTCTGCACAATGAAAGAAAAACTACAGGAAGGTATTTTAGTGTTTTCAGAAAAAATTAACCTGTGTATGAGGGTTCAGAGCTGAGTTTCCTGTGATATCTTTAGTTCATACTACATTGGATTGTTTTCTTAAATATCAGAGCCTTTGTAAAATTCAGTTTTAGGGCTATGTATGGCATGAGGTGTTAAGAAAAGCAGTGTGGGTGAGTGGAGGAAAATAAATTTGGTTAAAAGGCCTAGATCTCTCACTGAATAACTCATTGTCAACAGACTGAAAATTTCAGAGCTTCCACTCTGTGCGGGGGTGAAGTCAGGCTGGTTTGCTGTTTCTTTCGTAGCTTAGGGTAGGATGAAAGTACTTGAACCTTTCTCTTTAGCCAAGCAACACAGTCTGGGTTAAGAGATGTTTCTCACTACATCCCTTAGAAGGTACTTGCAGATTCCATTTTTACAACAAGAGCTGTCAAAGCTGGTTTTTCAAGAGTCATCGCAGCCTAGAAGTCTGCCTATAGCATTATGATATACAGAAATATCCTCATAATTGGGAGAATTTTGAAAGTCAGTGGCACTTTATTTCCACATTTTACACTTAGTACCTGACTGTGTCTCCTTTGTGTTCTGCCTTTATTTGATACATGCAATTCTTTTAGATATTGATGAATGTGTTGAAGAGCCAGAAATCTGTGCCTTGGGTACATGCAGTAACACTGAAGGCAGCTTCAAATGTCTGTGTCCAGACGGGTTTTCTTTGTCTTCCACTGGAAGAAGGTGCCAAGGTAAGTGTCTCTGAAGGCTTTAGACTTTCATTACCCTGTGTTTATTTGTTGTGGTTTTCTTCTTAAAATATGGCAAAGCTGTTGTGAAGGGGAAGATGAAGAGTTTTTATTCACCCAGAGGTCTAATGATTACCATATGTGAAAAAGTTCATTTTTACTTTTAAGGTTAAACACTCATCCATCACATTATGGTTGCTTGTGCAACAACTGTCCTGGCACTCGACCTCTGTCTCTCCCGCTCTGAACACAGATGCCGGTAGGTCAGGGAGTGGGGACAGGCCACGAGCCACGGAAAATGGTACAGCCTGGCAGCATCAGCCATCAGCCACATAGTCTCTACTTCTGAAGAGGTAACCTAGATAAATATGGGCCAAAGCCTAGACTTCCAGACAGAAAAATGCAGATTGACCCACATGTTCTTAGGATATAGTGCCCATCCCTTACATCACAAGTTGCCTAAGAAAACAGAAAAATAAATTTGAACCAAACAGGATTCTTGCTAGGCCATGTGCACTTAAAAGAAAAAGTCAAAAGGGAGCCTGAACGTCAGCATAACACATTGTATTGTGTCCCAGAAAACTGTTTAGATTTTACTTAACAATGCAATTGTGTATGTCTATCTACTTTCACAAACTAGTTTAATGGATTCAGGACAAAAGAAGAAAACACACACATACAAGTACACATATTTCTCCCCCGCTTTTTGTTCTTTGTTATTGTTCTGTTTGTTCATTTTTATTTCTGTGTGTGTGTGTGTGTGTGTGTGTGTGTGTGTGTTTGAGTGTTTGTTTTGCTTCCATATTACCAAATGAGAGGCGATGGATATCATTTAAAATTCCAAAAATTGTGTTAGACATCTCGGTCCTGCAATTTTTAGCCTAGGGCAAGACGTGTTATCTTTCATAAGCTCAATTTTCTCATTTAAAAAATTTTTTTGAAGTATCATTTTTTAAAATTTAATTTAATTGTTGTTGTATTACATCCATCCCTTTTTCACTCCACTCTGTCCCCTTCCCCACCCACCCACTCCCCCCCAAAGTCAATCCCACTTGTTGTCCATGTCCATGGTTCTTCCATACTAGGTTCTTGACTAAACTGCTCCCCTTCTTTGCCTCTTCCTCCCCTTCAATTTTCTCATTTTAAACAACAATAATAATGCCTGCCCAAGCAATTTTACTGAACATGTGAGAAAGCTTTGTTAGTTTCTGAGTCCTTCAATGACTCTTGTTATTCGAACTGATCAACTTTTTACTTGACAGCTGATTGTTTAGTGACCAAGTATTTAAAAGTGAGAAAGGGGAGAATTGAGAATTCTCTGGCTGGTTTCGATCTTATAGATGGCTAGCGGAGGCCCACATGGAGTTGGAGGCTGTGGGTGGGGTGGTGCTTAATGCAAGAGATACTCTGTATGGTACAGACTAGCTGGATAAATTTTAACTTCTGCTCCCTGGTTTTTGCGTGCCTTTGACTTGGCCTGCATTTGGAAAGAGCACAGTGAGAAACCAGGTGTGAATCTGCCGATGTGGCAGGCCAGAGGAAACTCAGAGGCTATTAATTCAATTTGCACTGGCCTGTCACAGAGCAGGCTAACGCTGCAGGAAGACTCGGCCCAGCTGTGCGCAGCCCAGCCACATGCTCAGCTCCAAGAGGCTGAGCCAGAATTGAGGAATGCAAGCAGAGAAAGTGACTGTTGTAGTTCTGATGAAATTTCAAAGGCCATTAAGGGCTCTTTGCAGATGGACTGGTAAACAGGCATCCTGGCGAGCCCTAGCTCAAGTGTGTAGACCAGCACAGTTCTCTTTCCCAACGCAAGTTACCTTTGATGAATAAACCAATTCTCGAGAATCACCACAAGCAAATGGAAATCTCCCACAGAGCGCAGATTTTGCTAGAGCCAGGGAATTAAGACCTGGATTTTTCTTATAAGATGACAAATTAGGAGTCAGGATTCTACTGCTCACGAAATGAGAAAATTCCACTGAACTATAGTTTTGAAGGAACAAATGTGATGGATCCTGGCACTTGGAGGTCACAGATCAAAATGAACCACTCCCACTTACAAAGTCCAGTGAAGGGAATTCATCACTTAGGCTCACCCTCAACTTCCAGTGTTTGGGACTCTGTGTAAATGCCTACATTTGTTTTTCAGAGGTTGGAGTGATAGAGTGGTGTTGGGGAGGCTGGGCTGGGGAGCAGGATCAGCAATAAAAAGAAGAGAGAATGAAAATTTGAACAGACTAGCATTAGAACATGTATGCATCTAGGTTTCAAACAAACATTACAAGTTGCAAGACAAAGGAAGGAATTAAGTTTTAATATATCTGTGGGGCTATTTTGGTGAGTAATCAGTAACTTATATCTTAAGACAGTTGTAGGCATAAATAATAAAAACAGGACCAATAAACACCAGCCTTGGCATGTAACAGTGAACTTGAAGAATGAAGCAAATCAAAAGGTGTTCTTCAGGAAACTGTGGTTTGTTAAAGCTTGACGCTTCTCAGCAAGGCAAACATTTGGTTGGCAGGACCAGGACTGATTTTTAATTGCTCTTGACCTTCCAAAGAGTAGCTGGCTAAAGATTGCCTGTGAGGTCATGCCCACAAAAGTTGTGCAAGTGAGGTAGAAACCACGGTGATAATTTACCTGAAAAAGTTGGTTGGAGAAGTTGTACAAGTTCATTGAAGGAGCCAACTTACCAGAATTTGACTTACCAGAGTCTGTTAAATCAGATAGATTACATTGATAGATCGAAAGATAGATATTCTTACTTTAATTCAAGTAAATTTTTGTGCTACAATCTTTGGCAACTCAATTATTGTCTCATTTGTCATGAAAGGAAAGCTGGTGAAATGGTCATAGCAGAAATGTGTAGGTGACTAGCATCGTATGCTACCTGAGATTAGAAAATAGTGCTAGGAGAAAGCAGAACAGATCAAAATGGAGACAGGGAAATTGTGCAAAGTGGAATTGAAAGCATTTCCTTCAAACCTGCAGATTTTGCCTCTGTGTAACCCGAGAGGAGTTTGCAAGGCTTTGCAAGTCAAGTTTGAAGGAAAACACACTCCAGGCTCTTGGATGAGTTCACTTTTTAGAGTCACCCGATTTGCTGTATAAGAAATGGAAAAGTCAGTTGCCAAAATTATGTCAAGTGATGTTGGAGAATTTCATAGGAACTAGATTCCATATTCCATGGTGGAGGCACCAAGAAATAATCAATATTAAAGAAATAGGCCCTGGCTGGTGGCACAGTGGATAAAGCGCCTGCCTGCGAACCCAAAGGTCTCTGGTTCGATGCCCTAGCCAGGGCACATAACCAGGTTGCAAGCCAGGTCTCCAGCCAGATCTGTAGCTGGAAGCTGGTGAAAGGCAACCACACATGATTTCTCTCTCCCTCCCTACCTCTCTCCCTACCCCTCTCTCTAAAAGTAATAAATTAAAAAAAAATTTTAAAAAGAAATATATTCTTTGAAAGAAAGACCGTTTTCCCTCTCAGTCACTCATCTCCCCACTCTCCTCTTTACCTTTTTTCTCTCTGCAAAGCTAAATACACGTGTGTGTGTGTGTGTGCGTGTGTGTAAAATCTGCAAAAAGCTTCACATACATTCAGTAGATAGTGACTGCATGACTAGCTACTTCTGTAGATGACCCTTGCCAGTCCACAAAAATGGCCATTTTTTAAAACTTTTCTTTGTGCCTGGAATCTGGGGTTTTATTTTGGTTCCAGGGTTTAGGGAACACAGAATAAACAGCATAGTATGATGCTACGGTAAGTACTAGAACTGGAGGTCTACCTTCACCTAGTGTGCTTGCTAAATGTAAACCAAAACATATGTAAGCAAAATTACCAGTGGAGGGATCTTACATGAATGAGTCCATTTCTGGATGTCCCCACCTGAAGTCACCGATGATATCATTTCCTAAATGTGACCTTGTGTCCATTTTTTTTTTATTCACATCACATTATTTTGGATAATTGGCTAACATAAGAAGTAGTATGGTAAAAGTCATAGAGATTTCTCCATCAGGTTTCACTACAGAAACCATCTATAGCTTTAAAGCTCTCAGCTCAGTTGTTATTATAATCACTTGAGGAGTATTACTATAATAATGAGAAGAGAACACATTCAACAGGATGGCTTGTTTCTGATCCGCAATCACACATGAACCATCAGTAAGAAAATAGCTAAAGAATCTCTTGAATTTATGCTGCAGATTTGCGGATGAGCTACTGCTATGCGAAGTTTGAAGGAGGAAAGTGTTCATCCCCCAAATCCAGAAACCACTCCAAGCAGGAATGCTGCTGTGCCTTGAAGGGAGAAGGCTGGGGAGATCCCTGTGAGCTGTGCCCCACCGAACCCGATGGTATGTCGGCCCAATATTATAAGAGACTCAAGGTGCACTCTGGCCAGGAAGTCAGTAAGACCAGAGGCCTTTAGGAAAATAAAATTTAACTTAATGTTAAGTCTAACCGAAATGCTCACTAGAATTATTTTATCTCAGGAGCTACGGTGGTTATTTTTTTTCTAACCTGTGTTATGAATCGGAGCTGCCTGAGCAACAGGCACTCCAGCTCTGGGAGCCTTATAACTGTCCCTGGTTTCCAGGCCTCTCTCATTCATTGTCTCCCAATACATGCAGCCTGTGGCAGTCTATCCACCACACAATGGCTGGGAAAGGGGCCTGTATCCGTTGCTGCTGATCTGTCTGTTAACAAGTATGTCTTTCCCCCACAGAGGCCTTCCGCCAGATCTGCCCTTTCGGAAGTGGGATCATTGTGGGACCTGATGATTCAGCAGTTGGTGAGTGGCTGAGGCTAGGTTCTCCCCCTTTCTAACTATCAGCTGGCCTCTTCCTCATTCATTCACAGTGGTTCTTATTTCTTCATGTCCATCTTCAAAAATTAACCTCTTTCTTTGTCCTTTCATTTAGATAACCAATCACAGTGCTGTCTTGTACTTGCACCATTGTATCACAATAAAGATTTCATTGATTAAATGCTGAAATGATTATAACTGACTTCCGTGTTAAAAACATAACTTGTCATTCATGATTTTTTCCCTCCTTTGCTTAAGATATGGATGAGTGCAAAGAACCTGATGTCTGTAAACATGGACAGTGCATCAACACAGATGGCTCCTATCGCTGCGAGTGTCCATTTGGCTATATTCTGGAAGGCAACGAGTGTGTGGGTGAGTAAGAAATCCGTTTTTTTTTGCTGGGGTTGTACAATTAAAAATGAATACAGCATTCACATGAGGAAGTTTTAAGTACAAAGATGGAACAGAAATAAGTTCTTTCCTTATCATTCATCCAGAAATACAAATCGCTGAGGCCCCACTGTGTGCCAGATACTTTACTAGGCTCTGTGGCTACAGCAATGAACCACGCCAAGCTGGTCCTTCCTTGCGTGGACCTTATATCTAATGGGGGAGATAGACCGATGCTGGACACATTTGAAGAGATAGTGGAAAAGAACAATATTATAAGGAAAATCTTTCTGAAATTAAAAAATTGTAATGGTCATAATCTTATTTTCTCAATATGCGAAATACAAAATGTAGCCAGGTTTTAGAATACTTAGTAATATGCCATATATCCAGTGCAGTTCTTCTTGTTTTAAGCTTCTTATCGACCTTTTATGGCTGACCTTTGACCTCATAATCCACAGGAACTCCAAACAGAATCCAAGTATTATGATTATTTACCTATGAAATCCCAACCTGAATTAATAATGGCGTCAGTGCTAAGGGTTGGTCTGCGTACATTACAAAGTGTTCCTTCCACACAGGGAATCCAGGTGAGGGTTTCAGTGGCCATGATGGCTGTGGGAGCGACGCAACCTCTTTAGGTCTTCGAATGTAACATGATGCAGATGGACTAAATTATTTCTCATTACCGTCTAGCTCTACAGGTCCATGATATTGTGTTCTTCTGAACTTGAAGGAGATATAATACTCCTTACCGTGAAATGCTGTTTCATAGCAGAACAAAAGCAGTGTTGTCAGTGCGTTCTGCCTGGCTCGTCAGTTAGTATTGCTGTGTATATGAGACGGCAGCTTCCTCACTCAGGGTCCCACTGTCATAGCCTCTGGCCTCACTGGCTCAATGCAGAACCCTTGATGATAGTCTGACGTAGCTAAAATACAATGCTACTTTCTCAATTTTTTTTCCCTAAGGGAGATACTCTCCTCCAGAGATGTTTCTGATGAGGATTCTAGGTGGGTGGATTAGGAGGCGAATATATATAATGGGGGGGGGGGGGCCTCTTTGGTAAGACTTGTTCTCTGCCCCACTTATTTAGAGAGATCATACCCTAAACATATTTCTTTCAAGACTTTCTTCTGCCTAATGCGAACCATCTGGTTTGAACAGAATCAACAAAATCTACTTGAATCTTGATTTTATCCAGTATATTAATTTTGCTTAACCTCTGGTCTCTCATTTTGTATAAGTTTAGTCTTCTATTTTATATCTGGCAAAGATCCCTCATGTTTAAGGCTTCTTGGAGAGTGATGTAATGCAAGGCCAAACTGGAGATGTATTTCTAGCTTTAAATAAGGGAAAACTTGTGACTTGGGAGAGAAGCACTGTTTTAACCCTTTTGAGCATCTATCCCCGATAGAAGATTTACTTCTTTATCATGTGGGAGTTGGAGAAACTCCTGGAGTAGGGGGAAACTGTTGGTGCTGGAAGCCCAGATGCTGTCACTGCCACCACCATGTAGCAAGTCAAATTTCACAATTTGCAAGCCTGTGCACTTCTTCTTTGCAAGGATGAAATGAGGGTAAAAGAAGGCATAACAGATGGAAGTACTCTGATAGAATGAAAGTTGTTTCTGAGTCTCAAGCCCATTTTCTCTCCATTATTGCATTTTGAACTTACTCCTGGCTGCTCACAGATACTGACGAATGTTCTGTGGGCAATCCTTGTGGAAATGGAACCTGCAAGAATGTAATTGGAGGTTTTGAGTGCACCTGTGAGGAGGGATTTGAGCCTGGCCCAATGATGACTTGTGAAGGTAAGCCTCTTCAACACAGGGCAATGGGTTACATGTTCTTGGGGACAACCATTGGTTGATTGTAATTCTGAATATGAAATACCCACTCAAGATGTATAGAATAAAGACCAGCTGGGCCTGATGGGCCATTCCATTGTTTCTTCTCTGGGTGGCCTGCTCTCCACAGGGAGCAGCGAGAAATAGATGGCTCATGGCGCAAGTTACACTGCAGATCCTGCAGAGTCCAGTGGTGGTGTCTCCCTACTACTAATATTTGGATACAATGTGTGTCTTGTTTACTACCTTCTCTCTTATTTTCCATTTTCCTCTTCTTTTTTATTTTCTTCGTGCATGCTCCCTTTCTTTTGCTTCTCTTCCTTTTCTCTTCACAGGAATATCTGTACACTGAGATAACCACAAGCACCCTTTGCCATCCTAGCAAAAGGGATTGCCTATATGCTATCGGTATCTGCCAGTGTGCCTGGAAGAATGTATGGAAAGAAAGAAAAGCGAGGAAATGTCTAGGAGAGTGGTTCTCAAGGAGTAGTCCTTGGGCTAGCTACATCAGTATCACGTGTGAACTTGTTAGAGATTCAGATTTGTAGGCCTTCCACCAGGGCTCCAGAGCCAGCAGCTCTAACAGCGGAGCTCAGCAGCCCTCCAGGTGATTCTGGCATGTTCTCCCACTGAGAACCACCAGTCTGAGAAAAGGATGAGGGGAGATGAGGGTAAGGCTGGTATTATCGTGAGCTCTTCATTAGAATTATGACCCACTGATGCCCATCACCGAAGTTGTGGGTGAATCTTTCAAGGTTGTCACTAAGTCATGATCTGGGATCTCACTGATAATCTCAGTGGGCATCAGTGGGCTGAAGGACAAACATGATCATCAAGATGGACTGTGTTAACCCTGATTTTCCAAAAACACATTCTGATGGTTACAAACTAAGATATCTACAGAGATTACTTTGATCCTTTCACAATAAACCACTCCCATCCATTTGAGGTTCCAATACGGGCATCAGTATGAACTGAGGATCTCTGAAAGTGGTACGATAGTTCAGAACACTGTTTTCTTAGCCATCAGAATCACTGTTATTTCACAGAGGCCCCTTTTATATGGGGAAAAGGAGGTGGCTAATGATATTGGAGGGCCTGCTTCTGTTCTGACAACTGATGTGGCATTTGCTTTGGCTGAATGACATGAAGCTCATCGCCATACCATGTGACTGAAGAGCAGCAAGTGATCAACTTGAAGCTTCAAAGTCAGAATTTTAGAAAAGCTTCCTCTGTATAGGGTGACCTGTAATTCTCATCCACCTAAATAACAATTCATAATTGCACAAGAACAACCTTCTCTCTTATCTGGGGGTATCAGGATGCATGTTTACCCTGCTTATACCAAGAATTAAAATTTTTAGTTTATAATTCCCTGAAAACCAGAGACTACTTGGTTCATCCATGTTTATAACAATGGAGCCTTTTAACTGTTAGTAAAGGCAGATTCCTTCTTTTGGTTGATGTCCATGATCCATTGTTTTCTTACTATGTCTGCTGCAGATATAAATGAATGTGCCCAGAATCCTCTGCTCTGTGCTTTCCGATGTGTAAACACGTATGGGTCATATGAATGCAAATGTCCTGCTGGATATGTTCTGAGAGAAGACAAGAGGATGTGCAAAGGTGAGACATCCATGTTCAAGGTTATCCAAGCTAGGGTCCGAAGCTTCCGACAGGAGAGGAGGGCTGGGAACTAGGAAGCACTGTTATAGGCCATGGCCATCATGAGCATTCTCAGTGCTACCTTTCCTAGTAAACTATAGCTGAGTCAAGGGCTGCACTACAGATCCTTTTAGTTCATTCTGCATTGTGTCCCAGCCATGCTGCAAATATGAAGATGTAAAGACATTTCTCACATTCAAAAAGTTCAATATGAAGAAGCTGAGAGAGCGAGAGGGAGAGTCATCAAAAAGAATTAAAAATCATGCTTCCTGCTTTTGAAGAGGTTACCAGTTAGTTAGGAAGCACTTTCTTCAAGTTCATGGGTGGTTAAAAGATGTCTTCTTGGTCTTAGGAGGTCACAGAGCCCAGTGATGCAAAAGGAAATAGATTACTTAGCACTGTTCCATGTGTAAATTAAGACAGCCTCTTTTGTAAATTTGTGGTTGCACATTCTTTCCAGATGAGGATGAGTGTGAAGAGGGCAAGCATGACTGTGCTGAAAAACAGATGGATTGCAAGAACCTCATTGGCACGTATCTGTGCATCTGTGGACCAGGGTATCAGCGGACGCCCGATGGCGAAGGCTGCGTAGGTAAGAGAATCCCTGTGGGAGGCTTTGAGTGAGTCGGAAGTGATGAAGGACAAAATTAGGCTGAGTCCTGGTGTGCACTGTGCTCTTCTTGGGCACAGCTGTTTTGTCTCTCTTGATCTTATGTCATTACTTCCCAGCGGGGTCCCCTTGCCTCACGATTATCTGTGAATTCCAAGAGTGCTGCTGTCATCTCCCCCTGAGCTCCTTTCTCAGCCCATTTTGCTGCTGGGATTAGCAAATAAGGTTTTTTTCTCTTATTTTCTCCCTTCACTCTTTTAATACTCCTTTGCACCATGGTCGGTTCTGTTGACCACACTGGAATGCCTCCCTATTGACTCAGCTTTGCTCTTAGTACCCTGACATTGAGTTTCAGTGCCAGGTCCCTCGGACCCAGGAATATCAGTGAACACGTGGGATCTGCCTCCAGGGAATCTGGCGTTGTCTGGAGTGGAACCCAGGCGATGGTGTTTTAAAGCTCCCCCAGGTTCTTATACTAGGGATCCAGTGTTAAAAACTATAGCTTTAGACCAGGGACCGGCGAACCACGGTGGGAGGCTCAGATCCAGCCTGCCAGCCCACCACCTGGCTTTGTGACCAGAGTTGCATGGGAACGGAGCTCTAACCGTTCTTTTTCTTCTTGTCCTCTACTCCACAGTGGCAGAGTGGAGTAGAGCAGTTGCGACAGAGACCGTATGGCCTGTGAAGCCTAAAACATTTACTATATATTATATAATAATACCGTAATAATACTATTACAGAAAGTTTCCTGACCACTGCTTTAGACAGAGAGAGAAAAAGAGAGAGAAAATTACTAGAAAATTCCCACATGCATCCGTTTCCTTTTTAATAATCACTAACATTAGCACACATATTTTAGGTTGTCATTCAAGAACCTTAAAAAGCCTCGCTCTCCCCTTATTCTGTAAATACAGAGTAAAATGGTAATTACAGAGCAGACTTTAAAAGCACAGAAAAAGTAATATGTGGGCTAATGATGCCACACCAGATCTTCTGGGATCTGCGGTTCTGATCCTCAGCTGCACCTTGGAATCACTTGGAGAGCTCAGATTCCACCCCAGATATTCTGATTTAATTGGTCTGGGCATTGGGATTTTAAACCTGTTTCAACACTCTGGATGTCACCTTCCAGCTCTCTGCCTCTCTTCTTGTGACCTCTGCCTCAGGGACTTGGAACTATCCTCAGTGGGAGACACCTGGGCAGATTATTTGTGATCTTTCTAAGTAATCATCAGACAATTCTAAGAATCTCCAGCTTCTTAATTGCTTTTCTCTAAACCTGGCAGACTCAATTGTTTCTTAATAACATTGTTGAAGTGTTACAGTAAACATAATCTATATAAGTGGAAGATTAGTCTAGACAAACTCCCTTAGGTCACTGGCTATCACAGATACTATTCTAATGAAGTATTGCAATATTTCTGTAACTTGTTGATTTTAAGATTAAGAATTTTCTTCCTTCATTTGAAATAATCCTTTGGAGAATCCTCTTTATGTACAGCTACAAAAAGTTTGAAGTGGAAAACTGTAAGTGTACATAAAGTGCTATCATCTCTGTTTTCAGTACATGAAAATGCCGTCCACTGTGTTTTTTAAAGGGCAGAGATGCACGCACACAGATGTACGTGTTTGTTTGCGTGTGTGTAATTCACCCCTGGGAGGACACATTAGAAACTGGCAGTAGCACTGGGACTCCCCGGAGGGAAGTGTGGTGACTAGGGGATGGGGAGAAAGGGAGAATTTTGCAGAGCACGCTCTTGGTCCTTTTGTGTTTCGAACCATGTGAATCGCTTACCTTGTATTCACAAACGAAACTTTTTTCCAAAAAGAAAGAACCTGTTCTTGTACAGAGCGGTCAGGTGACTCCTCTTGTTTTCCGTCCTTTGATGAACCTGCACAGATGAGAACGAGTGCCAGACCAAGCCCGGCATCTGTGAGAATGGCCGCTGCCTCAACGTCCCGGGCAGCTACACCTGCGAGTGCAATGACGGCTTCACAGCCAGCCCCGCCCAGGACGAGTGCCTGGGTGAGTGCCGACCACGGGTGGTGGGAGCCCCGCCTCCACGCCGGGGTGCAGAAACCCAGGTCTCTGGAAATAACAGGTTGTCAGAGCTTAAGGAAGGGTGAAAATGTTCATACCTTGGGTTTAGCACCACCCTGCAGCTAAATTCTTCCTTTGCAAATTGTATCACTGTATCACTTGTTTGGAATGCCTTTCCCTGCTGCCTTGGTAAACCCTCAGTGCTCAGGATGTTCCCTGTGTTCTCTGTTTCTCTCTCTCTCTTCTCTCTCTTGTTCTCTCTCCGTCTCTCTGTAGCATGACTATTCCCCCGTGCTTCCGGGAGCAGATAGAGTTGCAACCTTGGCTAGGCCAATGCTTTTCTGCCCACTTAACGGCATTTCTTATTTGTTTCCTCAGATGCCACCCTTTCTCTCTTCCTGCAGTTCCCAGCTTTTTCTTCCTGCTCCTTCTCACCGAGGGTAAAGTGTTCCATCCCTTTTGGGCTTCGTACCTGATCACATTTTTGATGCCTTGCTCTGCTCCTAAAAACTTCCTAAAACCCTCTTTTGAATCTCATGTCCCCTCCAGACAACCGGGAAGGGTACTGCTTCACAGAGGTGCTTCAGAACATGTGCCAGATTGGCTCCAGCAACAGGAACCCTGTCACCAAGTCTGAGTGCTGCTGTGATGGAGGGAGAGGCTGGGGGCCCCACTGTGAGATTTGCCCTTTCCAGGGCACAGTGGCATTCAAAAAACTCTGTCCCCACGGCCGAGGATTTATGACCAATGGAGCAGGTACTGCATTTTGTTCTGATTTATGACCAATGGAGCAGGTACTTCCTTCAGTTCCAAGATACCTGCAGGGAATTTGTTTGCTTTATGAAAAACAGATGAGCATATGGAATCTACAGTATGAGGCTAGGCTGAGTTGCATAGTTGAGGTGGCCAAAAATTCTTCATTATGGTGTTTTGGACACTCAAGGCCATGTTGCCGGAGCGTCGTTGGTCTACCTGATTAAGTTGTGTGTGCTTGGGTCCCTGCCTCCGCATGAGAAGGACCCTTCAGCGTCTTAAACAAAAGTTTGTTATGTGTTGTTGGTTGCTCAGAATATAATTTTTAGATAAGCACTGATGTAAATGCTCATTAAATTCCTTAACTAGTGTACCAAGATGCACTTTAACTCTTAAAATTAACTGAAATATACACAGTACTGTTTTTCAAAACACAAATAGCCGCTAGAAAAGCATAGTTGCTTTAACATGAATGGGATGAGGAGGCTGTCAAGGCACCTGAGGCAGTTCTGAAGACTTCCAAGTCTAGCAACAGTAATGGCCATTGCTTTTAGTTTCACAAAGGAGAGAGGAGAGAGAGACATTTTGAGTTCCTGGAGGGTGTGGGGAGGACTGTGAGAGGATTTTACATTAGAAAGATGTGGTTAAAGGTAAAATAACGGAACTGGATGTGATAAAAGATAGAACTGGATAGATTAGGTGGAGCAACCAGAACAAACTCATATGAGTCTTCGGAGGATAAAATGAAATGGTGGGAAAGGCTCATTTACTGAGACCAATGAGGGTATGCTAAATTGCGTCCCAGAGACAACTTGAAAATTGCAGGAAAAATATCAGCAGCTGGTATAAAATGGTTACTGGGCAATTCAAAAGCGAAGAACTTACTTGGTATTGGCTTCCCACCAAGCAGTGAGGAGATAGATAGGTCAAGGTGGTGAGGCCAGTGGGTTTACTGACAGTGTGTATTGATCAACTCTTTCTGCTTCGGCAGAGCTGTGAGTGAGGGTCTCTCTTCCGGAGCAGGCAGCCAAAACACAGCCCAGTGATCAGCCCAGCGTCCTGGGCCTCCCTCAGCAAAGGAGTGACGTGTAGTCAACTTCCCCAATAGCATGCAACTTGATATTTTTTAGGATTGACTTTAAACAAAACAAAAAGAATAGAAAGGAACTTTTCTTCTTATTTTATATATGCAATATTAGAAGAAAAAACAAAAAAGTGGACTTTCCTTGTCAAAAGGATCCACCGCTGTGATTCACCTATGGAACGTCAGTGAGGGGTAAGCCTGATGGCTAGAGATGGTGCAGGGAGTTAATAAACATGTCTCAATGACACAGTTGTTCTATGGACCCAGGGGAGGAAAATAGCGTATGTTTAGGAGGAAAATGATTTTTAAAGTTTTCCCTTGCCTGATTAGTTCATTATTACAATCTGATTAAGTTCTTCTTTGCCTTTCAATATAGTTACCACTACATGTAAAATGGACACTGTCATCCTTTTGATTTAATTTCTTAGGCCCATAATATAAACCACAGTTTATTGGTACTTACACTGACTGACATGACCCCTACGTGTTAGTGTGTCTGTCTAAATGCCTTTCTTATTTTAATTTCTGTTTATTAAATTATAGATATTGATGAATGCAAGGTTATCCATGATGTTTGCCGAAATGGGGAATGTATCAATGACAGAGGATCATATCATTGCATTTGTATAACTGGCTACACTCCAGATATTACTGGGACTGCCTGTATAGGTAAGTACTCTATTTCTGATGGTTTACTAACTGAAACAGAAATTATAATTATGGCACAACAATAAAATCCTGAAACTAAAACACACACACACATACACACACACACAAAGAAAAAGCCTATGTGATTTCATAGGAAAACATAAGACAAGGATCAAGACTACATAGTTTACTTTTTTCTTTTCTCAAAACAAAAATTCTTTGTTAGACCTTGTGGATATTGAATATTTATGTATCTTTTTAGATAGGCAGTCACACTGTGTCTCTTTGATCATAGATCTGGACGAGTGCAACCAGGCTCCCAAACCCTGCAATTTTATCTGCAAAAACACAGTAGGCAGTTACCAATGTTCCTGCCCGAAAGGCTACATTCTACAGGACGATGGAAGGAGCTGCAAAGGTAAAGTAGAATGTGCCTTCCCCCACACCCCTGCCTCCTGAGCACAAGGTTGCTGAAAGACTACAGCAGGAGGTGCTTCCCAGGGATTAGTGCCTCCATGAAGACAGGGAGGCTGAGGCCAGGGAGATGGCACAGGACCAGTGACAGCAACTGTCCTCACTGCCTGCCCAATGGGCACATGTGGGTGCCATCCCTGAGGATCTCAGAGACAGCATGCCTTCTACAAGGCATGGGGTGTGGTGGACCCCTACTTGGTTAACCTCCTTTCTGCTTTCTGTTTATTGCATTTATGTAGTCAGGCTGTTCAACAACTAAATAGCCTAGGTCTCCAGCAGAGCCCAGCTTCATACTAATCAGTGCCATGATCCCAGAGGGCATTGTGCCTAAGTAAGTAAGCGCTTTGTTTAGCTTTTGTTCTGCAAAGTAGAGCCAAGTCCATGCAGAAATCCCTTACCAACCCAGAATTTTTGCAAAATTCTCTTGGTGTAAACATACTCCTTTAAACAGCTTTCTCAACAATAAGAACTTCATATATTTTGTGACTAGCACACATAAGCCACACCTAAGGACAATTGGGAAAATGAGAGAGTTGGAGAAGATAGATGAGGTGGCAGAACAAGAGTTAGAGCATTCTGACATGAAATCTTCAAGGAGGAAAAGGACAATAAAAGAACTTAAATGGTGGAATGGTGGACATGGAGAGCAGAGAGAAGTGGAACCCTGAAGCCCTTCCCTGTGTCTGCTGTGTCAAGAAGCTGACAATACAGGCTAATATAATGGCCAATGGCACAAATTTCATGCACTCCTGTTATTTTTCCCAAGAAGAAGTTGAGAGTTCTACTGAAAAACACTGACTATCGTCAATGAAGATCTGCTCAGAGCTTTGTTCTTCTCCAGAATAGAACTTACTTTATATCTGCACTTCACAGTGAGTTCTGGGCAGTGTGAGGCGATAACTCAGAGCCATAAATATTCTCATGTAAATGAAGAACCGAATTCAGGGGAAGGAGTTCTCTCTGTAACAAGCAAAACAAATTCATAGTACTTTTCTAAGCCACGGGAGCAGAAAACCCTCAAAAATTAATCATGCCCTGGCTGGTAGCACAGATGATAAGGTGCCGGCCTGCGAACCCAAAGGCCACTGGTTCGATTCCCTAGCCACAGCACATAACAAGGTTGCAAGCCAGGTCTCCAGCCAGGTCTGTGGCTGGAGGCAGGTGAAAAGTGACCATACATTGATGTCTTTCTACCTCTCTCCCTTCCCCTCTGTCTTGAAATAATAAATAAAATCTTTAAAAAACAAAAAACAAGCCCTGGCTGGTAGCACAGTGGATAAGGTGCTGGCCTGCGAACCCAAAGGTCGCTGGTTCGATTCCCAGCCAGGGCACATAACCAGGTTGCAAGCCAGGTCTCCAGCCAGATCCATAGCCAGAGGCAGGTGAAAAGGCAACCATACATTGATGTCTCTCTCCCTCTCTGCCTCTCTCCCTTCCCCTCTCTCTAGAAAGAGAAAAAAAAAAAATGAATCGCAATTCAGAGATGAGACATGAAAAATTAAATGTATAGTAGTGATTAAGTCCTTTCACAAATTATTAAAAACATCAGTAATTCTCTTCTTATGGTTTTAGAAATGTAAACAGAGCTAAATGATTTTTATAGGTCCACTCACAACACAAATCCCTTTCTCCTGTTTTTCTTGTAAGGCCTAAATTCTTCTACATACTTGGCATTTATGACTAACTTTCAAAATGAGTGACACAGATTTGTGTACTTTTGAAATTGATTCATGTACTTTTGAAAGTCATGTAATTTTGCATAGAAGGGTGGCCCCAGGGGAATGGGTGTGGGGCTAGCACTTCCCCTTGAAAGAAGGACAGGATCCAGATAAGAGGCAGAAAAGATGTTCTTGGAGGTACAACCAGCCAGTGTCACTGAGTGTGTCCTAGCTGTAAAATAGTGTAAGAAATCACTGAGTTGTCCGCTTCACCTGTTTGCAGGTGAACTTCAGCAAGCAAGCTCTAGCAGGCCCCTTGGGTCTTAGAGGCCGGGGCTCACCATGCTGGCTGGAGGCATATAGCTATCAATAGTGCAGAAACCAGGAAAGCAGAAGTGGAGATCCCTGCCAGTGGAGGGAGCATGGGATTGGCTCCGTTTTAAGGGAAGTCAGTGCTCTGAGAAATATGGAGGAGTTCTTTCACTTTAGGTCCACGGCAGATGTTTTCTAGCCAGAAACTGGCACTAGTCTACAGCTTTGTGTGCGATGATAAAAGATCATAAGAAAGAGGGAGGGAAGCAGGAAGGCAAGAAGTAAAGAAGGGAGAAAGGAAGGGTCCTGAATTTACAGCGATTTTTTTAAAGTTAAAATTAAACTAAAAAGTGAAACACACTTGTATTTCTCTTGACACTATTAATAGCAGCAGAGCTGAGAATGAACCTTCAAGTTCCAGCAGTGAGGAGAGAGCTCTGGTCAAAGCTGAGGATTTTATGGAGACATGGGGAATAATGTTGGCTAAATACTGTAGGCAGTTTTTGAAAGTGCTCTTAGCTTATCGGAACGAGTATTTTTCTTTCCTTTTTTTCCTTCCTGATTGCTCAATTTGGTTTTATCCAGAGGAGGATCTCTAAACAAAGAAGTCAGTTTTGTTTGGTTTGGTTGACCACCTCCTTTGAGTGGAATAAAAACAGCAAACAGAAAAGAACTAAGTGAACAAATTTCTACCCTCAGTGTTTCTTTCATAATTCAACTTGAATAGATCTTTTTAGTGCCCTAGAAACTTTTGGGAATCCCTCGTCTTTTACCTCATTTTATAATTTATTTAAAATTTTATAATGTATCTGAAATTTCTTTCCTAATGCATTCTTCTAACCAACTGGGAATAAGGTTTTTCTTGGGTCCTCCAAAGAGCTACTACATTTTTCAATCTAAATTGAGACTACGTTGTATTTTTTGAACTCTTCGCTCTTGGGTTCCTCCCGGCCATTTGCTGTGGCTCTGTTCTGGGAATGAAAACTCAAATGCAGAGCTTCTTCCTGGGGCAGCTTCTAGGTACCCGTGCTGTGTGTTTGACCCAGGGCGTTGTCTTGTACTTTCTTGTAGATCTTGATGAGTGTGCAACTAAACAGCACAACTGCCAGTTCCTGTGTGTTAACACCATCGGCAGCTTCACGTGTAAATGTCCTCCAGGCTTTACCCAACACCACACTGCCTGCATTGGTAAGTGGGAGAGGAGAAGACCCTCTGTGAGAGGTAGCTGTGCCTTTAACTTCTTCTGCTGTTGGAATCAGACAACTCAAAAGAAAAACAAAAAAGAGTATGTGTATATGTGTATGTGCATGTAAACATGTACATGTGACAAGTTACAGGCCCTTCTTGGTCTTTTCTAAGCAAATCATCCCTCTTCTCTGCCTTTTAAATAACACAAAGAGAGCTTCAGGGAATTTTAGTCCACCCCCCTTACCCACACTGTCTCTTACAGATAACAATGAGTGCACCTCTGACATCAACCTGTGTGGGTCGAAGGGCATCTGCCAGAACACTCCTGGAAGCTTCACCTGTGAATGCCAGCGGGGATTCTCACTGGATCAGAGTGGCGCCAGCTGTGAAGGTGGGTAGGGCCCTCAGCCTGAGCCACTGACGGGTCCTTGTTAGGTGGCCTGTGTGACTGTCAATACCGTCATCATCATCCTCTATGTATTATTATAACTGAGCACAAGGGGGACACCCAGCTAAGGATGGATCGTGTTTTATCTGGTTTGCACAAGTCCCATACCTTAGAGAGCCCTTCTTTTGTTCTTATGCTTGATTGTGTCTATTACATATGCCTTTCCTGGGGATTTCTACCCAGTTATTAATTTAATCTAATAAGGAATGACCCAGTCAAGAAAAATAGCTAGATTCCTGAGTTTTATCCAGTAATTTTCTGGTCACTGGATTCAGACTCATGAAAGGATTTCCCCAATGTGTATTAAACATATGAGGAATAATTGTTCAGATAATATATAATTAAAAGTTTAAATTATTTTTTTAGCATTTTTCTTTTGTATTGACTTTTTTTTTTTTTTTTTTTTTTTTGGTTTCTAATTCTGGCACAAGTAAGCCAATATAAATAATTTACAAAAGTAACCCATAAAATGCCTTTGTCCTTTGCATTAATTTCTTCATTTTTATTTGTAGACTGCTACAAATAAAACATTCAGGGACAGCTGAATGCTTTTTTTCTTGGACTTATTAAAACCTCCTGAAAAGACATTTTAAAATTTTAAGTGATAAAACAATTAAAAAAAAATAAAAGCAGTTATGGGGCTGTACAGAATACAGTCAGTAATATTGGAATAACTACATGTGGTGTCAATAGGTTCTAGACTTTTGGGGTTAATCCCTAGGTGAGTTATATAAATGACTGTTGTACAACTGAAACCAACATCATATTGTATGTCAACTGTAGCTGAGAAATGAATTTTAAAAAACATAGCTCAGAAAACAACAAACCATAAACTATTATTGTAGGAATCGGATTTCTTATTAAAATTGCCCTTCGCTCTCGCATGCATGTAAAGATTGCTTCAAAGAGTGCCTTTGGGACAAGTGGGGATGTGGCTTACAGCAGCTCCACCTCCTTTTGCAGATGTGGACGAGTGTGAAGGAAACCACCGCTGCCAGCACGGCTGCCAGAACATCATCGGTGGCTACAGGTGCAGCTGCCCGCAGGGCTACCTGCAGCACTACCAGTGGAACCAGTGTGTCGGCAAGTACTTTTTCCTTGTTAGCAGATGAGCTGCTGTAAGTGCCTGTGAGTCACAATGCTGCTTTCTTTCTGGAAACTTACTCCTGCTCCGGAAGCAACGGAGTCTCGTTGCAAGCTTCCCTAACCGGGTTGAAACCAGAGGGAAGTTATAGCCTTTGCAAAATAGCAAACTAAAGAAAAAAATAATGATGACACAGTACACATCAGGGTATTTGAGATGAAGGTTTTTTAAGTTTGTTTTATTGATTGATTTTTAGAGAGAGAGAAAGGGAGAGAGAGAAACATCCATTTGCAGGCATTGGTTGGTTCTTGCATGTGTCCTGACCGGGGATCAAACCCATGAACAGCATACTGGGGGGATCAAACCCACGAACAGCATACTGGGATGATGCTCTAAGCAACTGAGCTACTTTACCAGGACTTGAAATAAAAAAATTTTAAGTCACTTTATTGACTCCCTATATCCCCCTGCCCTTCTGTTGCATCACTAGTCCTCAGGCCACATGTAACTTCTGTTCACATCAGGGGCTTAACAAAATCCTACTTCTGGCTGAAAAGTATCGGCCAGCCAGAGGCTGTTATGAGTGACTTTTGGCCTGAAGACACAGACATGGCTCCATTCAGCTCTACACATCTTTGGGGTCAAGGGCAAACAACAGACACAACAAGTTGTTTCCAGGATTGCTAAATTCTTTTGAAAATTAAGGGAGACCCACAGGCTCTCTCATTAAATTGAAATTATGTCATTTTTTTATTGCACAATGTCATGGGAAAAGAACTCTTAAGGCACATCAGAGAATCCAAATGTTGTGAGTTTAGAGGGAGCACTGTTTCGTCCAGCAGCCCAAGCTCTTGGTTTTCCTGTTGAGGACCTGGAACACCAGGCAGGAAGGACAAAAAGGAATCTTTCTTTACACAGGTTCTCTTGTGATAGGTCTGAAAATAGAGCTCAAGGCTCTTGACTTCCTGATGCCAAGCTGCTTTTCGAGCATCACAATCACTTGTTTTTTCACTCCACAAGTATTTACGGAGCACTGCTGCAAGAAGGGGGCTTGGGTGACCTGTTCTAGCTGCCACACTCTTGGGTACAGAGGCCTCCTTAGCAAAGGCAAGAGAATTCCTGCTTCTGGATTGGGGGACTGGAGGTGGCTGCTCCTCATTGCTACACTTCACTTTGCTACAAATAAAGACACATCATTTGGAGTGTTTTCATTTATTAAAAAAAAAAAAAAGGTGTCTCTCTCTAGTTTGATTCCTAACAAGACAAAATTTTGCAGAAGTGAGGAGGGTTGGCGAAAATGAGCCTGGCATTAAGGCACTAGAGGAGGTTAGTCTGCACGTCTTGCTGACCAGCGATCTGGTTTTAATAAAGATGCCTTCGTAGCATCAGCTCAGGGAGGTCTTGGATTTTCATTACCAGCTTCTGGTGCTATGCGCAGAACTTTCAGAGTGAGCTTTGCTCATTGCCTGCCCTTATTGTGTAGGGTCCTAGAATGAAATTAGAGCTGAAGGGGAAGGAGAAGAGAAGTGAGGTCCACCACTCCTGGGCTTATGCTCCACTCCCTGCCCTCCAGGAAGATTAAAGAGGGCCAGGTCTGCCCTGCTTGCTCGGGTTTCTGCTTTGACCCCATGAAGGTCACTCCTGGCTGGGAGTTATAGATAACTAAGTTGATTAAGACGTGAGGAGATTTGGGAATATTTGATGCCCAAAAGATACCAAACTGGGCTCATAATTCTTGAGAATTATAGTTGTCCAGAATGAGTGTCTCCTTGGGTCAGAATGGCTTCACCAGAGCCATGCAGAGCAGAGCATATCTCTTGAACCCACTCATGAGGCAGCCTGAAATTCACTCTCAGAAGTTGGATGGGTTTGGACCAAGGGGCCACTGTATTTCATTGCTTTCTAAGGAATAGCAAGCTTCCAGCTGGTGGTTGGAATTGACTCATTTTGACCTAGAGAAAAATGAGCAAAAGATAGCCCACCCTACATCTTGGAACTCCCCCAGTGGTTCATACCACAGCCAGCACATGCTATGTAAGCCAAAGGCAGAACCCTTCAAGATGGGTGGGTTTCAGTCTGCTTCTAAGGAGTGGTTTTTGGAGGTGCCAAGGCTGTTTCAATAAAATTAGAATGGTCTCTTTTTATAAAGAGTACAAAACCCTCCCCAATTTAAGTACCAACTGAAAGGAGAAAACAAAGATTTTGGAGTGTAGAAAAACTCCTTGTGGAGCCATTTGTTCCAGAGTTCACAGGACAAAAAAGATTAGGAAAAGTGAAAAAGCATGTTAAACAAATTGTGCTGTCTGTATATTGATTTTTAAAAGGGGGGTGAGTCTGCAAAGTATTCTTAAGCTGTAAACTTTGATCACTTGCCAATTTTTTATCTTAATTCATGCTCCACCCTACCTCTCCAACCCCATAAGCAAGTTTAATTTAAACTTTATTTGATTCTCTAAGAGGAAAACCAACGTAAAATAAATAGAAAAGAATGTGAAAGGAGATGGGGAGAGTTCTTGACTGGAATAGATATTTATAGTAACACAGATAGATGTTCATAGTTAAAAAGAACCATAGAGATAATCTAGCCTGATCTTATTCCGAACGTACAAATCCTTCCCTTACCTCCTTGGTCATCCAAGTTTGACTTAAATACCACCTTGAAGGGCACTTTCTCCTAGAGTAGGCCAGTCTATGTATAGAAAGCTTTCTTAGAAATGTCATTTTCATAAAGAATGAACTTTCCCTTCAACTTTTGACCATTGATTCTATTCCTGCCTCTTAGGGGGAAAAAAACAGAATAGATCTAAGCCGTATATTGAAAGGTCTTTCCTCACATATCACTATGCCTTAGAGATTTTATCAGCCATAGTCCCAACAGGAAACAAATGGCTAAGCCCAATCAAGAGCACAGGACAAAGGAGAGTAGCCTATTGACAATCTATATAGGCATGTCTCCTGGGACCGAGAGCAGGCCGAAGGTCTGGCAACAGACATGGAGGGCCAAGGAGAAAACATGCAGCCCAGGGATAGTCTCTCCACCAGAGCGCACACCCTTGTTTCTTTGTTCACTCTTTGGCGCCCACAAGTCTCCACTGGTCTCTGCTGCACACCTCATCTCCAATTTGAATTCAAGGAAGAGAACACAGACAATGGCCCAGTTCATTATTTCTGTTCTAGGAACCATGGAGCTTAGAGTGACCTTGAGTGGGTACTGGAGAGTCCTTGGATATAAAGGATCCTCAAAAAGACCCAAAGCCAGGCAATGAGACATAGCAGACTGCTCAATGAATGGCTTTCGTATTGCATATCTACTCCTCCCTGTAACCACACATGGAAAAACGAAGGGAAGGAGACAGGGAAGGAAAGAAGGATGGAAGAGAAAGGGGTGGAGAGAGGGAGGAAGGGAGGGAGGAAGGAAGAAGGAAATGTGAATATTATATAGACAGGGGTGAACAAAAATAGGCTTGCAGTGGTTCATATGGAAAATAATACAATAATTAATCAATAATAACACTAGAATACACTGTTTCACATCCAACTGAAAGACTTTCACCAACCCCTGTACATGCAAACCCACTGCCCCCAGCACTTTTACTCATCTCTTTTTCTAATGTAAAAAACAGGCATTTTCTTATAATCTTGTTCTTTATAAATGAGTGAAAGACGTTTCTAAGATTTCAAGTTTTCTATGCATGGCAAGTAAGGTAAAGCTAGTTAAAGGAGAAAGGAAGGACCAGTTTAAATGGAGGCAAGTCTCTTGAGAAACACTGAGGCATAAAGTAAAGCACAGGGCTGTCGGTACCATCCTGGGTGCGCTCCCACCTGCCGCTGCTGCCGATCCCGAGGGGCGTTCTGAGCCTCACTTTCTTCATCTATAAAACAGGGATGATAATACCTACCTCCCAGGGTGGTTAGGGAGGTGAAAGAAATTAATTTGAAGCACCTAGTATCCTATCTGTCAAACAGCAAACATCTAATAAACGTGAATGGCCTTTCCCCTCCTCCCTTTCAATGGAAGTGTTGATACTTGTTAAGTGAGGAAAAGGCCAATCTACCTGCGTTGCAATGAGCAAGTGCCTGCAAATGAGCTTCAGTGATTAGTAACTTTCACCAGCAAGCTTCCATCCTGCCCTGCAGAGGAAGGTCTACAATAATATCCTGGATATTTCCAAAAAGAATAAATTAGAAATAATGAGAAACGCGAGGTTTTCTCCCTTCCACTTTATTTTTTCAAGGTTAGATTTTTTCCCCATTTATTACTATCAGACTTGGCAGGTCCCTGTGGGTAGCCAATCTGCACCATCTGTCTCTCTTGTGGGTTTTCCAGAATTATTGCTCACGAAGTTTGCATGAATCTCTTCCAGCCATACTTAGCTTTAGACAGGGCCCAGACTCTCTGGATGGGAAGCTGGTTTGGATAAGGCGGGCCCATTCAGAGATGGGAGCAGACATACCAAAAGATACTATTCATCCCCAGGACAGGCACAGGGGGCTTTTGCAGATTTTTGAAAAGGAGGACTAGGGGAGCTGCCTGCAGGAATGTTACTGGTCTTCGCTTTGGAGAAAGTCATCCCATTGCACAGAGAACTGCATGATTCCTTCCCTCCCATCCTGAACCCTACCTTCTGCTACTAATCAGCCCCACATCCTTCGTGGGATGTTCATGTGGAGCAGAACACACTACCGCTGGCTTCGGATGAAAATCGAAGTCTGTCAGTCTTCAGAATGCCATCCTCTCATGCACTCCATCTGGTGCATTTGACCTTGTCAACCACATTTGTTCACCACATGGCAAAAGCCCATGTCCATTTCCATAGCTTTCTCTGCTTGTCCCCTCGTCATCCCAGCCACCTCTACCTGTCCTGCCTTCTCGAAAGCCCCACTGAGGGCTGCTGGCCGGCAGCAAGTGGCCTGACCCTGACTCCTCAATAGAAACCTCTGGCTGAGATCACATGTGCCTTGTCTTCCGGTTCTTCTGCAGACGAAAATGAGTGCCTCAGTGCTCACATCTGCGGGGGAGCCTCCTGTCACAACACCTTGGGGAGCTACAAATGCATGTGTCCCGCTGGCTTCCAGTATGAGCAGTTCAGCGGAGGGTGCCAAGACATCAACGAATGTGGCTCTTCCCAGGCCCCCTGCAGTTACGGCTGTTCCAACACGGAGGGCGGCTACCTGTGTGGCTGTCCCCCAGGTTACTTCCGCATCGGCCAAGGGTAAGAACTGCTGTTGGGGTTCCTGGGTAGAAACACTCTCATTTGTAATCGAGTTAAGTGTATATAACTCAAAATGGCCTATTCTCATAGAGGAGACTCGTGAATGTTATAATCCCTGCATGAATTCCAGTTAGTTCTGCAACACTTTTAGGTTATTTGATTTGAAAGGAGACACCTAGATGCCTGGGAACTTATAGAATGTCAAACAAAAGGATGAACGTGCGTTGTGAATGTCTCAGTAGGTGACTTCTCCATCCCATCCTCTTGCTTTTTGTACCTTGTTGGAAAGTGGTTCATTTCTCAGAAATCAGGGCAGCTGACCCATGAAAGGGCTGGGCTCACATAGCATGTCATTGATTCACTTTCTTCTTGGGCAAGCAGGATTCTGTCTTAAATTAAAATGCCTTCTTGTCCAACTCCTGTTAGGGTAAATCAAAAAGATACATTTTGTGAGTTCCTTTATGGTTTTAAAGTATGTTTTACATTTTGGGCTTAAATTTACATTAAAATTACCAAAAGGTTATTAAAATGAGAATGAAAATAGTTATTGTATTTTCCAGGTGAAATATGTCACTGCATTGTACATGTGTGGGTTGGGACAGGGGAGACCTATTTTTATTTTACTCCATGTTTAAAAGAATTCAGTGGTAATTTTTCAAAGTTTAGGTCTTTTTCCGTGCCAAGTTAATCTGTCGAGGTTTGGCTATTCTATGAAGAATTTCAAATTTTAACTTTTTAATTAGGAGCCCACAGACATTAAATATACACACACACAGAAGTTCCCTCCCGCACTCATGTACACCCACACACAAAGCTACCGATTTCATGATACTCGCATACATGCATTTGTCAAATATTAACTTAGTGGCCTTCAATTTCTTGTCAAGTGATTCATTTTGGATCTGCATACACTTGAAAAGAAAAGAAAACTTCATGGGAAGCACACAGAATGCCAGCCCGAGGACACAGGGTCCCAGATGTCTGAGTTGCCTCTCGGGAGACTCATTCTTTATAAGTTTAATGCCAGAACCATTTTCCCAGCAAAAAACTGACACTCCGCACTGGCTTCTGGCCAGTGGGGCTTTGCAGTCACACTTCTTGTAGACGGTGTTCCAGGGATATGAAAATGCTGGAAAGGAGTTCTGAGAAAGGACCCAAAGCCTGCACATTTGGGGTTTGCCTTTCTATAATTGAGTCATTGTATGACTGTGGACACACACACACATACACACACAATGAGTAATTACTCTTTCATCCATTTTTTTAAATTCTCGTTTGAGAATGTAGTTATTGGTTCTAGAGAGAAGGAAGGGAGAGAGAGAGAGAGCGTATCGATGCAAGAGAGATGTATTTTGGTTGTCTCTTATACTCACCCTGACCCATGATCAAACCCTCAACCTTGGTATGTGCCCTGACCAGGGATCAAACCCATAACCTTTTGGTGCATGGAATGTTGCTCCAACCAACTGAGCCACTTGGCCAGGGCTCATTTTGTCTGTTTTTAGTGTGTCTATACATTTCATGTTGCAAGGTAAAAGAAGAGGAAAGGAAATGTATTGGGCTCTGGCAGAATTTCAAAAAATAGTATTAATCAGTAAACTGCTGTAAGATACATATATTTTAATATTCTGCTTATTGGCATTGTGTATTGAATCTTAAGGGCATAAAGGAAGATGGGTTATAAAGAGTAGGCCAACTAATAAAGAAAAAGAAATAAATAATATTTGCTGTACATTTTGACCCATCAGTAGAAGTCTACCCATTTATAACAGTTTTTGCTTCTCTATGAATCACTAGAGTGTACCAGTCCCCAAAATAGATTCTTTTAGAGTCATTCACATATTTCAACACATTTTGAAAGGGGAGCCTTGTAAATACATTCCAAGTGGCCTATGAAATAGTAAGCAGAATAAGAAAACAAGGTACTTGTGAAATATGCAAGCCACCCTCCATTACTTGGCTTTGATAACAGAAAGGCAAAGAAAAACAGCTGAACTAGTTCTCTCTTGGGCAATGGGTTTGTTTGTCCAACCTCACATGAGTCAGAGCCAAAGGCTCTAGTGGTTTTGAATGACTTGAGACAGTTTCCCACAGTTGGACAAGTTCTGATACATATATTTTATACATTGCATATCTTCACAATGTCTTTCTAAGTCAGCCTCAGGTATCACCTAGAGCTTTTTTCAGTAGCTTCAGCCCGAGGTCAGGTAATAGGAGAGATTGCTCAGCAGCCAGAGTTAGGAAGGGTGGTCACAGTGATGGTATTTGTTCATTGGGAAGAGGGCAGGAATTGAAGTGACGTCTTATACCTTTCTTACTCCCATGGAGCCTGTTTCATTAAAAGAAGACATTTTCATTTAACCTCCTAAATCACCTGGTCTTTCCTCAATTCCCTGTTCTCTTGTTTCCGCTCCATGTCCCTTACTCTGTAAGTAAAGCAAATTGCCTGCCACATTAGGTGTGGAGAATGAAGGGGGAAATCAATATGCAAAATAGGGCCTTGAAGAATGAGAGAAAAGCCAATAAACTGAGGGAACTTGCAATGAGAGGTCAATTCCAGAGGACTTGAGCCTGGTTCTCAGAACCAGCCAGTCATCCAATGGATGTATAGTCAAAGTCTGAAGGTCACCAGGTAGGGTCCAGGCTTCATCAGAGCTCTCACACTGCCTTCCCATACCCACTTCTAATGACAAGTTTCTGTGCTACTTTACACCACAGACACTGTGTTTCTGGAATGGGCATGGGCCGAGGAGGCCCAGAGCCACCTGCCAGCGGAGAAATGGATGACAATTCGCTCTCCCCGGAGGCTTGCTACGAGTGTAAGATCAACGGCTACCCCAAACGGGGCCGGAAACGGAGGAGTGCAAACGGAACTGAGGTCGTCAACCTCCAGGTGGGTCAGAAGTGGTTTTTCCTGACACCTCCTGTGGCACAAAGGCCCTTCACATTCCTGTGGTTTCCTCCAAGGATGCTCCAAAGTGAGAAAAGTTTCGCTGGGGAGAAAATCCAGACATTCCCTGAGCTCCAGGCTAGATTTGACCAGAGTCTGCAGGGCTCTCTGGAGTTTCTCGCTGCCTTTAGGGAGTGGCCATCCGAAGGTTTTCACATACTTGCTCATTTCCTCTGTCTCGCCAGAAAGAGAGTCAAACACCCACCCAGAGTCTGCTGAAAGGACAGGGTCTGAACCAGGGCAGCAAGTGGGTAGAACAGTGAAGTGACATAGTGCCTCCCTCCATGGGGATGCCAAGTTCTGACACTAGAGGCTCCTGTCCTGAAAAGAGCCATGTGGAGTGTGAGGGAACTTGGATTCTAGACAAAAACAACATGGAGCTCAGGCAACCTGCTTTTCTTTGCCTACGGCTGCTGCAGCCTTTCAGTCAACTCAGAAATGCACAGATATTCACCCAGGCCCCTGGCTCCTGGCCCGGAGAATCCAGCACATCTGGTCCCGGAGAGGCAAGCAAGAAGCCAGGTGTAAAGCATTGAATATTAGCAGATCATCAGAGTCAGGAAGTAGGTTCATAGGTGTGTCCTTTGGAGGAAATGGTTTTGCTTCCCATGAACAAAATTGAAATAGACTGGTTCTTTCTTAGCGTCGATGCTGCCACGCATCTGCTGTGGTTTGGGAAATGAGATAAGTCTTTGGAAAGAAAATAAGCTATTAAAACAGTGATTCTCCAATTTGGATGTGCACCTAAATTATTTTAAACACTTGTTGAAATGGATTTCTGAGAGACCCCCCTACTTTGTGGTTCAGTTGGTCTGGGTCTTGGTCCTGGGTGACACGAAGAATTTGCATTTCTTGTTGATTTCCTGGTGTATGCTGATGCTGCTGTCCCAGGCACCACATTTTGAGACTTCCACCCCCTGCATCACAAGACCTCCAAATACAAGTGATTTCAATTTGACTTTCTTCTGGTATTAGTTTAATATTTTTTCATATTATAAATATATACCAATTTAACACATCTGTGGTTTAAACAAAGTGTTTTATGAATATGCCCTTTCAACATAGTTTATACAACCTGAGAAGAAAGTTTATTAGTGTGAGAGTCGAGTGACTTTTTTTTAACTCTGAGCAATAAGTGGTGTATTTAACACATCGCCGTGTGTCTTTTCAGGATCAACCAGCGTTAGAAACCAACGTGAGTCTTGCCAGTTGGGATGCTGAGAAGACAGCCATGTTCTCTTTCAATATTTCCCACATCAGTAACAAGGTCCGAATCCTGGAACTCCTTCCAGCTCTTACGACTCTGACAAATCACAACAGATACTTGATTGAATCTGGAAATGAAAATGGCTTGTTTAAAATCAACCAGAAGGAAGGGATCAGCTACCTCCACTTCACAAAGAAGAAGCCAGTGGCTGGAACCTATTCATTACAAATCAGCAGTACTCCACTTTATAAAAAGAAAGAACTTAATCAGCTAGAAGATAAATATGACAAAGACTACCTCAGTGGTGAACTGGGTGATAATCTGAAGATGAAAATTCAGATTTTGCTTCATTAATTCACCATCCAGAGACCAAATAATTAAAAAACAAAGATAGATAGGTAGAACTGAATTTTTGCCCCCAATCAGAATTTTATATCATAGGTACAATCTTTTACCACATCAATTTCTATAAATAAGCACTATTCTTGTATGGTGGAAGCAAGGTACAGGTGATTACCCTACTTCAAAACAACCACTTTCTCAGGCTCCTCATGGTGTAGCTAAGCTACCTTGTCATGTGTATTAATTCTTGAAAACAGGGATGTGTATTTCCATTGGGGGTAGGCCATTCATGCTCATGTGCCATCCTTCTAGCAGACGTACAGGAATGTGCTTTCAATGGATGGACTGTTGTATGTTTCGGATTGTTAAACTTTGCTTTTCCAAATAAAAATACTAGGTTGGCCATTTCTAATATCTATTTGGTGCTAGTAAATTCTCAAACTAGATTCATAAATGCACTGTAATATTTACACAACTTAGAAACCAAATTACAAGTATTCAGCTCAAATACTTCATTAATTTCAATCAACCAAAGTTAGTTCAGTAGCTTATCTCAGTTATGAGTATAATACATTACATGTAAATTAAGTGTGTGTATACTGTAATCGTGCTATTTTTTATCATTGAAACATTTATAAACTAGAATAATAATGCCCTTACTTATGAGGGTTTGTAATGGTGCTTATTAAGACCAAAGACTTGTTAAATGTGTACACCAAGTGGAATTGAAATTTCTGTGACTGGCCGGCACGTGCATGGAGGCCTGGGAGGACCAGGGAACCGCTTCAGCAGCAGAGGACCAGCGCATCCTTCATCACACCTGTGCAACCTGCCGAGATCACCCTCGGTCATTCTTGTCAGCAAGGGGTCCATGTCAGAAATGTCACAATAAAACAGTCTCTTCTTTTTCTAGTGTCCCCCTTGGCTTTGTGTTCTTGCATGGATATGGGATGGGAGGGGCTCTTTGGAGGCTAAAGAAAGTCTCCCGAATTTGAATTATCCTGGGTCTCTTACTTACAGCCTCTAAAGGTGCCAAACATATAACCCCTCTAAGCAAATGTTAACATAATTTAAGCCACTCTCTTGTTTTATAGTTCACTAACAACAGCCTCATTTATCACCAATAAGACGTTTAGATTGTAGCATTATTTCTAAAACATGACCTAATCATTCCGGTGACTCTTAAACGACTAGATTTAAGGGCTTTAAAATATCAAGTTTAGTTGTTGTCTTAGAGCACATGCATTTCATTACAAAAGATTTATCACGCCCCTTCCCCTCAAATATACACAGTGCTGGCAAGCCTTAGGTGTCCCATCCCTTTTCCCCCTAAACATCTGTTGTTAGTCAGTGCTAGTCTAATTACAAAGGGATAATTCCAAACTGAGTCCAATTGAAGGCTCTCGCTCTTGTTTTCTGAATGTCGTAACTTGAAAATGCAGTTTTATTTTAAGTGCAATATTGAATATTTAACATTAAATGCCTTTTAAATGACATGGAATGGCTTTTTAAATCCCAGAGGCCAGTCAAGTCGTGAAAATACAGGTAAAGGAGGTTGCTGCATGCAGGACACAAATCCTCTCAAAATCTAAGAAGAGCTAAGCCAAAGAAGATGGAGTGGGTGTGTTCCAGGAGATGAAGCCAGGGTCAGTTGCTGTGGTGCCCAGCTGAGCATGTAACCTGCCTTGTTGTGGAGCTACCTTCTGAGAAAATGGGTTGCCTTGCAATGCGGTGACTTCCCTGTCAACAGCCGGAGGGTATCAGTCCAGGCATCATGTCGGCCAATGGACAAGGATGCTTTCTTTTACCTGAACATCTTAGAGTATTGTTTTATTTGTTTCTTTAACAACTTTATTTATTTTTAGAGAGAGGGGAAGGGAGGGAGAAAGAGGGAGAAAAACATCGATGTGTGGTTGCCTCTCATGCGCCCCCAACTAGGGACCTGGCCCCAAACCAAGGCATGTGCCCTGACTGGGAATCGAACCTGCAGCCCCTTGGTTCCCAGGCCTGTGCTCAATCCACTGAGCCACACCAGCCAGGGCTAAAGTATTGTTTTATTATCTCTTTATCCTGCCATCCAAAAATTCTTGCTCATTATAGGTGCTCAACAGAGATGAGTAAAATGACTATTTTGGAAAGGATTTGTACCTTGGTAAGGAAATTAAAATTATGACTCAAAGTTTCCTTCAAACTCTGTGCCTCTGGTTCTGCAATGGAAGTGTACTGAAATTGCTAGAGAGTCGTATATAGCATATGGTAAATGACAGTTTGCATATTCGGAAAATGTCTTTGATAATTTAACTAGAACTGCATTATATTCAATAACGGATTTTCTTTATAACAAACAACAGAAGAAAATAGAGTTGGCCCATAGTAGATCACTTTGATATTTTTAATAGCCTCAGTCTGGATTTTATTTATTTCAGAGCCAACAATTTTCAACGGCATATTTTCCATGTTTCTGACTGTAACAAAACATTTTCCTCATTGTTCCGTTGTAAATATTCCTCTTGTTGGAAGCCTTTTAATCCTGAGACTTAAACCTGTACCTTTTGTTTGTCACCTTTCAATTTCACTTTCCGTGGTAGAAGAACTTGGTTTTGTAAATCTCTCAGAAGCCTGAAAACGTCTCGTCTCTACCCCCTCCAACCCATTTCATTTGCCAATAATTATTTCGTAAGGAGGGTTGAAATGCACTCAGCTGGCCTTGTGAAATGTTAAACTTGCACAAACAACCACATTTTTGTTCAACAAATAGCACTTTACTCAGCCAAAATTGCTTTGGACATTGCCATTAGAAACCCTGTTAAACTTCAGAAATCATGTTTGTAAATTAGATGAGCCAAAATAAAGGACAATTAAGTTGATAACTATATTATATACTTCAAAGTTATATACCTATGAACTTTTAGAAATTTTAAAATCACAGCTTTGTCCACAGAATGTACTTTATTCTGATTTAACTATAGTTTTAGAATTATATTAGAAATGTAGTTATTAAATGGTTTAAAGACATTGTTTTTAAATGCTAGCAGATTGTTATTGGGAGAAGAATTAGTTTTCACATACATAGCTGAAGACAGTTATTTCCTTCTGCCAATTTTAAATAACACTGTGTTTCAAAAAAGAAAGAAAAGAAAACTAATTTACTTCATTATATTTTTTGAAACTCAATGTGAGCCTAACATTATGTATTGTTAGGAAAGGATTCTCAGTATTATTCCGAGTTTAGAATTAGAGAGAAACAAGAAAGCCGTGAATTTTATTTTGCAGATTTCCATATGTATTCATGGCTGGGTTCACTTCCAGGGTTGGGTCTCAATGAAAGGTTCCGACGTTCTCACAAATGTCTATGTAAACATGATGGTCTTGGACGTTTGACATCTGACATACATTTGGCAGGACCTGGCAATATCACAAAATCTGTTATTCCTCCTAACTGCTAATGAATCCAAAATGGTTTTCTTGGCAAACGAAACCATAAACCTTTTTAGGACATGAGCTGTTTCGCATCCTTGATTCAAGTCTGAAGTATGACCTCTGCAAATGGATGTCAGTTTCATGTTCACCCTTGGACAGTGGAAGGTGCCTCCTCTTTAATTGAATGATGTCATAGCTCAACTCTTTGCTTTGTTTCCGTTGTCATTTTTGTGCCACATAAAGTAATATGAATTGTTATTTTTGATTCCTGTGACTATTCCCATTTCATAAATAAACGCAGCATTAACCTCTCTCGGCTCCCTTCTGCCTCTTAGGGATTGGTTGTAGGTCACAGGGGTTGATTATTGTGTCAGCTAGAAGACATCGTGCTCGGTGTTTCTAAAATCCTACCTCAGGTTGGAAGTTAAGCAACACCGCAGTAGAACCGCTTAGCAGAACACAGCTGCTCCATTCAGCAGCTCCTGGGTAACTTCTATACCCCACCTGATGTGTGCTTTGCAGCTGTGCTGGGAGTTGCAGAAACCAGAGAGGTCTGTTTCCTTTTTCTTTCTCTTTTTTTTAAGATTGTATTCATTATTTTTAGAAAGAAAGGCAGGGAGGGAGGAAGAAAAGGAGAGAGACATCAATATATGGTTGCCTTTCACCTGCCTCCAGCAACAGAGCTGGCTGGAAATGTGGCTTGCAACTTGGTTATGTGCCCTGGCTGGGACTTAAACCAGCGACCTTTGGATTTGCAGGCCAGTGCCTATCCACTGAGCCACCAGCCAGGGGCAGTCTGTTTTCTTTTTAACATAAAATTTTCTCTGGGGGAGAATTAAACCTGATTGACCTGCTTTTGTTTCTCCTGGAAATAGAGATATTCAAAAATATCCTGATGATAATCACACACACCATGTGGCCCACAAGCTATTGATAGAAAGAGGTCACAGGCCTGGGTGTGTGTCTCTGCATGGTGAGCTCTGCTCTAGTGTCCCCAACAGCTCTGCCAGGTAGAGGGCCAGACCTATCAGGAAAGATTAATGGGACCTTAACATGTCAGACTTTCAAACACCTGGTGGGCTGGATTGGGTTTGTGTCTCTGTATTTTTGTTGCTACATGGCTACATAAAATTACCATCATGAGTTGCTCAGCCTTTCTGTCTTTAGGTTATACCCCTTTTGCACGTTCACTGCACTTCTCTAGGGCAGCCCTCAGCTCCAACTCCAGGGATCCCAGGTAGGGTTGCAGCCTCTCCAAGGCCCGCTTCCTGCATAATTGCAGATTGACCCTCACCAGCTCTCTTGTGGGGCATCCATAGTAAGCTGTAAGTGGCCCACTGCAGAATCAGCTTCTCAGGAGCAAATGGCTCCTGACTGTGCCCACCCGCACTGGCCTCATGCCCCCCTAGGCAAGGACACGGAAGCTGGGGCACCATGCTTTTTAATTAATTTATTGTTGTTATATTACAGTTAAAGGCTGATGCTCTTGGACTCAAGTATTTTTTTTTCTCAGGGTCTGTGTTGTTTCACAGAATTTTGACCTCTTTTTGTCTTGTTAAGAAAGTTTGCTGGGAGTTCAATCCCATCCTTTGGTCCTCAGCAGCACTTGGCCCAGAGTCCTGACTCAGGAAATCTGAGGTCAGGACACTGCGTTCATCCCTCAGTTTCCTTTCTAAGTTATTTGTCCAGGGCGACTCTTTGATGTGTCTGAGTCTTATTCTCCTCATCAGTATTTTGGGGTTAATAATAATAATGCCTTCCCTAAATGTTCATAGGGATTAATATTGCCTGTGATAGACAGATGATAGATGATAGATGATGATAGATAAATAGATGATAGATAGGTGGATAAACAGATGGATGGATGGAGGCATTTTTAAAATCTAACACCTTTAGTTTGAAAATCACCTGTAAACAGAGTCCTTCTGAATCTCACCTCATCCTGTGGGATAATAATGTTCATTACTTATAATGTCCATTGTTTACCAGCTCAGTTGTCTTGCCAAAGGTCTCTCACCTTAAAGAGGCAGAACTGAGACTAATCACCCTAGATATACTAATGACCCAGGAGGTACTCGCTTCACTGTACGTGCCCAGAGAACAACTGAGATATAATACGTGAGAGCAAAATAGGAACCTGTAAAGTTAAAAATTACCTTTCTGATTCCAGATCTAGGCTACTCTCTGCTCTTTCAGCAACTGGCTGAAGACCAAGGAGAGAATGAGGCAGACCTTGCTCAATCCTCTTGCTTCTCACTTTCACCACCTCCCTAACCCTCCAGTAAAAGCTCATCATGAGCCTGTCACCGCTGTTGCCTCCCCTGTGTCACAGGAGAGCTCTGATGGCCAAAGTCTGCTTTGTCCTCATAGCTTCATTTCTTTGTGCTTAGCACAAAGCAGGCACTTAATATGTGTTGAATGGATCAGTGACTGAGCTTGGAGGAGGTAAAACTACAAATGAAAATAGGAAAACCCTATTCTTCTCTATGTGACCTCTTCCTTTCCTTCTTTTTCTTTGTTTTTCTCAACAAATATTTTTGAACCCTTTCCTTGTGCCACCTGCATGTGGTACTAGGGACAAAGGCAGAAATGAAGGTTACATTGTGTGAAATAAAGAAAAATCTACAGGGCACCAACAGTGTGGACAGGATGAAGATGATAATTTAATCAACAATTTGGAACACAAGGAAGACAAAAGGATTCAATCAGAACAACAAGAAGAAAAAAGAATTAAAAAGAAAACTAGAATAGGCTAAGGAGCGTCTGGGACATCTAAATGTACCAATATCTGAATCATAGGAATGCCAGGAGGAGAAGAGGAAAAGCAAGAAATTGAAAACTTATTTTAAAAAATAATGAAAGGAAAGTTCCCTAATTTAGTGAAGGAAATAGACATACAAGCCCAGGAAGCACAGAGTCCCAAATAAGTTGGACCCAAAGAAGACCACACCAAGACACATCTGTACAAAATGCCAAAGGTTAAAGATGAAGAGAAAATCTTCAAAGCAGCAAGAGGAAAGCAGATAGTAACCTACAAAGGAGTTTCCCTAAGGCTATCAGCTGGTTTCTCAAAAGAAACCTTGCAGGCCAGAAGGGTCTGGCAAGGAATATTCAAAGTGATGAAAAGCAAGGACTTATAGTCTATATTACTCTGTCCAGTAAAACTATTGTTTAGAATTGAAGAGCAGATAAAGTGCTTCCCAGACAAGGTAAAATTAGAGGATTTCATCATCACCAAGCCATTATTGTATGAAATGCTGAATAGAATTATATAATAAAAAGAAGAAGATAAAAATGATGAACATTTTTGGGGGAGGGGTGAGGAAGAGGCAAGGAAGGGGAGCAGTTTAGACAAGAACCTAGTATAAAGGAACCATGGACATGGACAACAGGTGGGATTGACTTTGGGGTGAATGGGTGGGTGGGGAGGGGGACAGAGGGTAGCAAAAAGGGGATGGATGTAATACAACAATAATAAAATTTTTTAAAATGATGAATATTAAAATGTCAATAAATTCACAACTATCAATAATTTAATCTAAATAATAAACTAAGCAAAACAGAAACAGGAAATCAATTGGAAGGTTATCAGTGGGGATGGGGAAGAGAGAGAATGGTGGAAAAGGTACAGGGTTAAGGAGCACAAATTGGTGGGTACAAAATAGACAGGAGGATGTTAAGAACAGTAAAGTAAATGGATTAGCCAAAGAACTTATATGCACAACCTGTGGACATGAACTAAGGAGGTGGGATTGCTGGAGGGAATGGGCTAGAGGGAGTGGGAGTACCAGGTAAAGGGGGAAAAGGCAGAAAATTAGAGGCAACTGTAATAGCACAATCAATAATATGTATATTATTTACTTCATATATATATGAAGTAAAAAGCAATTCCAAATAAATTTAAATGTTATGTTACATTCAATGCATGCAATAATTTCCCCTATGTGGAATATAAAGACATCTATTTTAAGGGAAAAAAATTTCTTCTGGTCTGTGCTAAGTAAATGTTAAATAACATTGAAACCAAACCTAGTTGAAGGGACCAACTCGCTGGCCTGCCTGGAGCAACCACATGGCAGATCAGCCTGTCCTGAAGTCTCCTGGAGCTGTCCTCAGACTTTATTGGGTGCACATAGCTGCCAATCTTGTCAAAATGAAGATTACGAGTGTGAAGGTCTGGGGTAGGCCTATGATTCTTCATTCCCAACAAACATCCACGTACTGCTCCAATACAACTTTATTTACAAACACAGGTAGCCAGCCCATAGTTTGCTGTTTGAATTCTTCAGATATTACTTCTCTTGGTTACTGAGTGGTTTTGGTGTTCCTGAGAAGAGTGCCTCACTTGCTTGCTTTCGTCCTGGCCCTTGGTGCCGCCTGCAGACCACACTTGCAGTGGAGATGTACTGTTGTTTATTGTTCCTGCTCTGTGACCAATTTACACACACTTCACTTTCTAAGCCATCACTTACACCTCCCAGCCTCTACCGCACGCCTCCATTTCTCTGCTCACGTAAAATGTGTTCAAAAGCCCAGAATTTTACAAAGATACTGGAATGTGTACTAGTCATGTATGTTATTTCTGAAAATTTTAGCTCTCCTAAATGAAAATCTTGTATCAGGGAAATAATTTTTTTAATGCTTTACTATAATTTGTAGATGTTACATTTCGTGATGGTGCATGTGTGTGAGCGCGAG
The DNA here is from genome assembly GCA_004026585.1 of Noctilio leporinus. Taxonomy (NCBI): domain Eukaryota; kingdom Metazoa; phylum Chordata; class Mammalia; order Chiroptera; family Noctilionidae; genus Noctilio; species Noctilio leporinus. Next base: position 60,921 of record PVIW01000061.1, read on the forward strand.
TGTGCATGTCCCCTTTCTAAACAAAGTCCAAGCATTTAAAAATTTTCTCAAATGGAGCCTCATGGAAAAAGGTTTGCCTCTTAATGGGTGGACATTAATCTCAACCTATTTTCATCAGAAGATTTGGCAGAAGAAGTTAGGAAATATATTTATATGTAAAAAGCATGTCAAACACTGTCAGATTTAGGAACTTCCAACTTCCTGTTCAACAATGGATGACAGACTTTCATTTTTTCTTTTAATTAGCCAAACCAGATTCAGATAATCCATTATCCCTTCATTGCTCTTATTTTTTAAATATGTGTCCTCTTTTGAAAAATACATTGACACAATTCCCAAAGACAACATACCAATCTGATGAGCTTGTTGATCCTCATCAACTTAATATTTTATCACTGGCCGACGTGCTTAGCAACATCTTCTGATTTAGAGATTGCATCATACAACTCATGTCTATTGCTTATTTAGAAGAAGATGAAACAGTCACCTCCAGCATGCTCCCCTCACATTCTACTTCCAAAGGCCTTGAAAATCAGACCTCGCCCTTCCCTGTCTGGCTTCTGCTCCATTGGTTACAAACCACAAAAGGACTTTTATCCAAATAGACACACCCATTTACTCACATACTGAGTAACAAGTTTACACAAAATACACTTTATAGGGTGGGGTGGTAGGAAGCTATGGATCTGGATGAGCCAGGAAAGGGTCTTGGAGGAAGAGAATGAAGGGAGGTGGGTGATAGGGTGGGTGGAGGGTGGACTAGGAGAGGAAATCATGAACAAGGAGGGCACAGGCCATTAGCTTTGCTTGCTTTAAACCAATACAGTTGTGTCTCTTCGTAAATATATTTATGGTATCTTCTGTGTGTTTTGCATTGTGCTAGGCTTTATGGCCAATACAAAAGAGGGTCTATATATTAAATCACTCCTCAAGGGGTTTAAAAAATCCAGTGCCAAGATTAACACGCAGGAAGCCACTTCATAGGTGAGCATGGACACACGTGCACATACACACAAGTAAGAGAATATTTGGTTTCTACAATGTCCTAAGACATTGTAGACTTCAGAAATATTTATATCTCATAACCATTCTACAAAGTTGGGGACTGTTAAGCCCTTCTTATCAATGGAGAATCTGAAGGGCAAGGAACATCACAACATCAATCAGCTCACAAGTGGCAGAGATGGATTCACTCCTAAATTTCTCTAACTCTGTTTTGGTCACAGAAGGTTTCAGTGGCTTAACAGTAGCAAAGTTCACTTTTTGCCTCAAGTCTATCCATGTTCCTGGTTGGCTCTGATGGGACTTTCTGTCCCAGTGAAGACTCGGGAACCCAGGTCCCTGCATCCCAAGGCTATGCTCTTTCCAATGTCTGGCATCCCAGATGGCCGATGAAGAGGAAGAGCGAGTGACAGTGGCACGTGAGATAGGGTAACAACCCCATCCAAAGCCCTACAGATAGATCCCTTTCTTTCATTGCCCATAGTCAGTTTCATAGCCACAGTAAGTGCAAAGTGGCTGGGTCACTGTGACCCAGAAGCAACCAGAAACCTGACTGGCAGAAGAAGAGCACATCTCTTTGCCTGTCAGCTCTCTCTTGGCACAAACTCCAGAGCTGCTAAACCTCCCGCTTCTGAACCGTGTGAGGAAGAGCTAAATTAGGTAGTGCTCAATTACAGGTCCTGAAAGAAGTTCCAAGGAGTGGATGAGCAGAAGTTCGCAGCCCAAAGAAGAGAACCTGAGTAGGGTGCTGAAAAGTGGCTATGAAGAAGACATTTCTGGCCAAGAAGAACCAGAGTAAATGTGCAAAGTTGAGAGGTAATGACACGCCCACAGTTCTGTCTATGACATCTGTCTATGAAGTGTACCAAGTGCAGTGATGTTTGTCATAGGCTAAGCTCCCAGGGGGAGGCAGAGCTCTGAAAAGCACAGGGCTCAGAAGTGCTTTTCTGCTGGTGTAGGTGGTGGGTTACCCAGGGACTTCTCCAAATGTAAACTCACAAAGGCCATGTTTTTATTGTTGCATATTGGTACTTAGCACCTAGAATAGAGCAATTGCTCAGAAATGATGAATTGTGGATGTTCTATAGACAAGGGTGGGCTTTTGAAAAATGAGCCAAGAGGTGGGCAACTCCAGGTCTTCTGGTTTCATTGTCAGCTATGGGGCTTTTCTTGACCTAAAAGGAGTTGTGAATTCCTTGACTTTTGTAACATATATCTTTCCCACAAAAGAAGTCCTAAAGTTCAGTAAAGGAGTGCACAATGGAGGTGGTGAAAGACCATTTCCATCACGGGGTTGGTGAAAGCTTCTTGGAGATGTGACAGCCACCCTGGGCTTTTATAGAGAGAGTGTCCTGAGTGAGGGCCCTGCAGCGGGCAGTAGGGCCAGCTGGCAGGTAGTCTGGGACGGGAGGAGTAGGGCCATGAGGTGTGGTCACGGAGGGGCTGGAATGTTTGCCTAGGCCAGTTTGGAATGCAGTGGGCTGTCTGGGGAAATTCAGGAGCGTTAATCCAGCAGGAGGGTACAGGATTGTCTGAGGCAGTGGAACACATCAGGAAGCCTCTGACTTCCCTTTTCCCATTGCTCATTTACCTGGCCAATGCCCCCTTATCTCGGTGGGCACTTAGGCATGAGGGCAGGGGCTGCTTCTGTCTCCATCCTTTGTTGAAAGAATAAAATCCTGCAGGGGTCTAGGCAGGAGGCCTCTGCCAGGTAGAAGGGAGGGAATGCATTCAAGAGCCACGTGAGATGAAATGTCCTTTTCCCTACACTGCTGTTGTGTTCAGTGACCTAAGAAAACTAAATCAGTTCAATCAGTTCTCTCCTTATCTCCCTTTTCCACCTTACCTGGTCCTACATGTATACACACACACACACACACACACACACACACACTGAGAAACAGGATTATAGAAGAGCTTATGAAAGACTAAAAGGGCTTGTATAAAACCTTGTTAAAAGAAAAGAAAGGTAAAAAGAAAAAGAAAAGAAAAGAAAAGAAAAGAAAGGTGAAGTGTGACCAGAGGCTCAAAGTCTCAGCAATGGGTAATGGCTTAAGACCTTAGTGTTCATGGAATACAGGACCCTGGGAGAAGACAAGAGAAGTGGAAATGAAAAACTGAGTGCATGGTGTGGATGGGAAATTAGTGATTATAAACTGAGGCTTAGCCTTGGTGGCTGCAAAAGAATAGTAACATCGAAGAAGGAAACCGCTTTTAGGCTTGTAAACAGCTACCGGGACAAAGGTGGAAGCAGGATGGGTGGAGGGTCTGGTCAAGCAGGTGAGCCTTTCTGTGCTTCACTGGGCGCACCTGTGAAAGGAAGACGCTACAGTTCTGCCTGAAAGCTACCCTAGGTGACCTCCCATATCCGCCTGCTCCCCTCACTCCCTCCTCCGAGCCTCCCCCTGGGCTTTCCGCAGTCAGATCCCATGGGAATCAATGACGGATGGTCTAGTCCATGTCACTCTCCATTTTTCCTGTTTCTTTAGGGGCACAGAAAGGCTCTGGGCAAGCAAAAGGAACCCGAGGTTTGCAACTGGAGTTGCTAATGAAGACCTCCACCCCAACGTGACTTAAGAGATGTGAACCCCCTTTTGAGAGAATTGACACAGGACCCTATGCTCCAAGTTTCAAAAGGTCCTACAGCTAAATCCTAGGCCAAGTGAGGTCTTGTACATTTGGAAAATACTTTCCAACTTGGAAAGCACTGTCTCGTGGGCATGTTCTCCCTAAGACAGGCTGATAAACAACCCGATGAGCCCAGGGTCTGGCTGCTGCATGTTCCAAGGGAGTGGAGGCCTTTCTGACCATGAGAGGTGCCCCACACCCTCTATCCTCCCTTTCTCGAAACTTCCAGAGCCCCAGGGAGTGCTAACGGAGATGAGCTAGTGCTCAAGACTCCCAATTCTGAGCAAGCCTCAGGCCACCAACCCCCCCCTCGGCCTTGCAACCACAGCCAGTGAAGAGGAAAGATGCTCCCAGCTCAGATCTGTGCCTGGAGCCAGCGTCACAGGAGAAGGGCTGAGCAACTTGGGTCAAACTTCTGTGCCGGGATGGGAGAACCCTTGGAGTGACCGGGTTTGTGTCAGCTGCTAAATGATTCCACTCTCCTTTCCCAGCTCCCAGGCCCCGCCCTCCCCAGAGGGAGCATCAGCTGCCAAGGAGCACTGCTTGCCCTCTGGCTGCTGCGGCACGTGTGCTTAATAATAATGAGCGCCGTTTATGGAGAAAATGTGTCCCGCAGCCTGCTAACCACTTTACAAATGTAACCAATTCACCAGCTCAGGATATGATGAGCTCATGTCCTCTCAAATGAGCGTTAAATGCCTCTGCGCCATGTTATGTCTTTGTAAGAGCCATGAGGCCCCAGGAAGGTTTCTTCTGTCCGAAGGGTCATCAGTAGGTGAGTACTGCCTTAGGGCATAAAACCCAAAACCTTACCTAGTCCGCCAAGGAGCCTCATTGCTTTTGGTTGTGGTCACTCCTGCTGGGAGTCAATGTTGAGATTCCACAAAACATCCCTGGAGACATCCCCTCCATGAAATCGATGGCCTGATGTCTGGGGTGGCCTCTGCCCATTCCAGAAGCCAGACCCTTTCAATGAGGCATTTCCAGAAATGCACCTGCTATACACCACTGCCCTCTGCCCATGTCACCTAAATGCAAGGACCCACAGACATCAAACACCAACTGTTGGGGCACAGCTCTTTATACATAGTGCTGTGAGTTCACGCACAAAGTTACTTTCCCAACTAAGCTGTCTATGCCTGTCAGTGATGAAGAAGGGACCACCTCTCTGTACATAATATAAATCCTATCTCCTGTCCCAGTATGACCACCCAGTATGACCAAGCACTTTTTTTTTTTTTTCAGGGAATCACTCACCTTATTTAAACTCTCACACCCCTTTGTATTATTGGCTTCATTTCACAATTGAGAAAACAGATAAATGATGTTAAAGGAAGTGCTCAAGATCACTCAGCAAATAATCGGTAGAACTAAGGTTTAAACCCATACCTTGATTGACAATAAACACTGTTGCATCTCCCTGAAGTGTTCATGGTTGAGATGTCCATCCAAGATAAAGTCAAGGGAAGAAGCTCCTTAAGTAGGAAATGTGTTTCTTTGTGGATCCCCTAGACCTAGGGAAAATGAGGAAATCATGGGGAGGCAGCAAAGCTAAAAGTTCTTATCTGGACTGCACTGGAGGAGATGAACATGGAGTAGTTTGTGAGCAGCCAGGACATGCCATGCCACATGTAGGGTATGGCAGTTTAGTACATGTGTTGGCATTGAACCATGATCTGGACTGGCTCTCTTACTTGGCCAACAGCCTCAAGAGCCTGAAGGGTAAATGTGAGAGAACCTAAAAGCATGTGTGTGAGCTATGAGCCTGTGTCCATTCCTAAGCTGGTTTTTGGCCTTAACCTCTCTGTACTAGCCTCCTTGACCCTAATTGTCTCTGCTCTGTGTCTGAGGCTTTTTGGACAGAAATACATGGGAATAAAGATTTTAATCTGGTCCCACATGAAAGTCATTTGGATATTTTAACTTGACTTTTCCAGAACCATTTTGGTTTACCTTCTATCCCCACATAGGCCCATCATGGTAAACACTGTCTGAGCCAAACAAGAAGCTCAGATGGAAAAGATTTGAACAAAAGTTAGATGTGAGTCCCAGGAAAAAGCCAAGTAGCTGATGGAGAAATCTGAAGCAGAAGCTATGGGTGCAGCCCTGGCTGGTGGCACATTGGATAAGGTGCTGGCCTGTGAACCCAAAGGTTGCTGGTTTGATTCCCAGCCAGGGTATATAACCAGGTTGCAAGCCAGGTCTCCAGCCAGGTCCATAGCTGGAGGCAGGTGAAAGGCAACTGTACATTGATGTCTCTCTCCCTTTCTGCCTCCCTCCCTTCCTCTCTCTCTGGAAAATAATAAATAAAAAATCTTAAAAAAAAAGAGGAAGCTATGGATGCAGAGAAGAGAAGGAGCAGGTGGCTCTGAGAGGGGCCCATATTCTGGGATGAGGGTAGAAGTAAGGAGGAAGTAAGAGGCAAGTTCCAAGCCACAGCAAGGACAGGATCCCAAGCTGCCCATACGGTCTCCATAAGGAAAATTGCAAAGAAGAAACACAGCAGGGAAGAGAGGAGTGGAAGATTTATGGCACCTTGCTTGGCCGCCAACTGGGGCAGGTGGTACCAGCAATGCATTCTGGGCTTTACCTCTTGAGTAACTCAGATGGAGTGTCTCTGGTCCTTAGAGCTGAGTAGAAGAGTCTCAAATCCTCTCTGCAGTCCCATCCCCTAGATTGAAATTAAGTGCTTCTCCTGGGCTTCTTTGAAATCCTGAGGGTTTACGTTATTGCCAGATCTTTGGCCAGCCATTTAAGCTTCTGCTTTCCAGCATGTTGTGTCAGTTGTGTTACCATATTGATTAGATATCAAATACAATGGCCTCTTCAAATTTCTAGACACTTCTTCCCTACTACTGTCCAAGTAAACTTTAATGGATTTTAGTTTGAGGGGAGCTGGAGGAGAAGATTCTGCATGGTGATATAAAGCAATTGGTATAGATGACAATGTTTTGTATTTATTATATTTGCTTGTTTGGACTTTTTTAAAAGGGTAGACACTTTGCTACTTCTTCAACCTAAGTATATGATATCTCCTTCCTGACAATGGGTGGTAATAACCATAAATATAGCTAACATTTATTGAGAATGTATTACATTTTTAATTTAAAAAATTTTTAAGTGGAAACAACTCAAATCTCCATTGACATATGAGCAGAGTAATAAAATGTGCTATATCCATATAAAGGAATATTACTGGCAATAAAAAGAAATGAAGTACTGATACATTCTACAATATGGATGAACCATAAAAACTCATGCTAAGTGAAAGAAGCCAGAGATAAAGAATCACATATATGATTCCTTTTATTGGTGATATACCTAATAGGAAAATCTATAGAGATAGGAAGTCAACTAATAGTTGACTGCATCTGAGGGAATATAAGGAAATTGAGACTGATAGCTAAGTGCTGCAGTATTTTTTTAAGGTTAATGAAAATGTTCTAAAATTGATTGTGGTAATGGATGCCCAACTATATAAACATACTAAAAGTCCTTGAAGCCCTGGCTGGTGGTACAGTGGATGGGGCACTGGCCTGAGAACCCAGGGATTTCTGGCTCAATTCCCCAGCCAGGGCACATGGCCAGGTTGCGAGGCAGGTCTCCAGCCTGGTCTGTAGCTAGAGGCAGGGCGGGGGGGTGGGGGGGGCAGCCATGCGTTGATGTCTGTGTCCTCTCTGCCTCTCTCCCTTCCCTTCCCTCTGAAAATAATGAATAAAATCTTAAAAAGAAAATAAAAAATAAATAAAAGTCCTTGAATTGTATGCCTCAAATGGGAGTAAAGACATGGCATGTTCAAAAGGGTATGAGTGAAGAGAGTTTAATAAAAGAGTTGTTTACAAAGGTGTGAACAGCACTAAAAGAACCACTGGGGACTATCTAATGGGAGATCTTTTCTACTGAAAAACCTGAAGCAACAGAGGAAGAAAGAGTCCTGCCAGTGTGGTGAGAGCTAGAACCCAGGAAGCAGTGCAGTGCAGCGCTGCTGGAACTACAGGGAGGCAGAGAGGAAGTCGGGGGAATTTGCACTGAAGATGTTCTCCTTTCCCACCCTTCAGGCTTATGCTATTGCCGCCCACCCCTATCTGCCAAACCGAACTATAGCAGGGGGCAAAGCAGTCTGGTAACACAGAGCAAGGCACAGAAAAATGAAGAATGGAATGGGGGTGGGAGAGTAGAAACAAAATAACCAGTACCTCCCCTGACTTAGCAAGTGCATTTAGAGGTTTACACAACAAACGGGTTCGATACAGTACACGATGAACAACGTGTGTGTACAAGCATAATGATAGCATCCTCCCCTGTAGTAGACCCAAGGCGGAGAGGACTCCAACACCCATTCATAGTAGAAAGGATAAATAAACTGTGCTGTCTTCATTCATACACAGGCATGCTAAAGAGATAAAACGAATGAGCTACAACTGGACAAAATGGCAAGGATGAATTCCAGAAACTTAACGCAGAGCAAAATCAACAAGAAATGTATATACGATTCCACAAATGTCAAGTTCAAAATTGGGCAAATCAAATTTAGATTGCTAAGCAATACATATAGTAATAAAACTATATATTAAAAACAATAACAAGCCCTGGCCAGGTGGCTCGGCATGAGTGTTGTCCCATACACCAAAAGTTTGTAAGTTTGATCCTTGATCTGGGCGTGTATGGGAGGTAACTGATCCATGTTTCTCTCTCGCTCTTTCTCTCTCTCCCTCTCTCATCAATAAACATATTCTTAGGCGAGGATTTTAAAAAAGCAATGATCATAAAAATCAGGATAATGTTGCCTGCAAGGGAGAGAGAGAAGGTTCTGTATGAAACATACCATATATAACGGGAGGGCAGGGGAAGAGGGCATCTTCAGCCACGTTCTATGCCTTGATTTGGCTACAGTTACACAGAAGTCTTTGTCACACATTTTACTAAAAATATATTTATCTGCATATTTATAATATGTTTAATAAAAATCGAAAGAAAACCATTTAAATATAATTTTCACATTTTCTAGGCATGTGAATATATAGCACAAGTGCATATTTAACATTATTTCTGCATTTGTAACTTTTCTTACTCAAACTTAGAACATAAGGGTTTTCTGAAAAAAATAAAAAGCTTTTTCCAGGCTAATTTTTAGGCTATCTAACATTGTCAAATCATATGTGTTATAAATATTTGACCATTTCTTTAGTGGAAAACAGCTAGATTGTATTGATACTCTTCTCTGCATGACACTTGCCTCTTACAATGAGTGGTTATTTTAAGAAATTCTAACCCATACTTTCTTCTTTTCTGATTTACATTTTTCAATTACATTCAATATTATTTTATATTAGTTTATATTCAATATAATTTTATACTGGTTTCAGATGCACAGAATAGCGGTTAGAAAGATAATATACTTTACAAATTGTTCTCTCTGATATTTCCAGTACCTACTTGACAATATACATAGTTATTACAATATTATTGACTATAGTCCTGGTGCTATACTTACTTTATTTTTTGAGGCAAACATATCACCAAGATTTTATTGGCACATAGTAAGTTAAAACATGAAGCTTAGAATGGGATCACTTGGCCCTTTCTCTTCCTATCTCCTCCCAGTTCAAAATGCTTGCATCTCTTATGATAGCCAGCACTCCCTTAGACCTGCAGTTGGGTCGATGCATTCCAATATCAGCACAATCTTTGTAGTTTTATTCTTTTTGCAGAAAATTAGTTTAGTCTGCTCATCATAGCCACTCTCTTCTTCCTGTCACAACGCCACTTTCCCTGCGCATACGGAGAATCCTTGCCCTTCTTACAGAAAGTCTGATGGATTTTAGGGACATTTACTATCTTTGCAAGAACCCTCTTGGCATGGAAAGCCCTGTGCTGTCCTTTACATCCCTGTGACTATTCTGTAGCTGCCAATTTGTACTTCTTAATCCCTTCACTTCTTTCACCCATCCCCAAACCCTCTGCCATCTGACAACTGTCAGTATATTCTTTCTCTATGTATCAAAGAGCCTGTCTATTTTGTTTGTTTATTTTGCTCATTAGATTCCATGTATAAGTTAAATCATATGGTATAATACCCTCTAGGTCCTTTCATGTTGTTGCAGATGACAAGATCTTACTCTATTGTGGTTGAGTAATATTCCACTGTATATAGTAGGTACCATCTAGTTCATACTTTAAAAAAGGAAAGAGTCTCGGTTAAAGGTTCTGTGCGTTGACTTGTTTAATGTCTCCCTTGCAGTAGGAGCTCCACAAGGGCGGAGACCCATATACTTGTCTGACCTCTGTCCTGCCTGGCACAAAAAAGAAGCCCACTTAATATTTGTCAAATGGATGAGGAAATGCATGAATAAACAGAGAACACTGTATCTTGTCTGTCCTGCTCATCTTTGAAAATGAGTCCATCTTTTCTAAAATAGCCTTACAAACTAAAGACATTACTGGGCATCCAAGCAGAGGCTGCGTGAGCAATTGGGAGGGACAAGGGTGTAGACAGAATTCTGTCACCAGTTGTGATTTGGGCTAGAGAGTATCTAAGGTCCTTTTCACTCTCCCAAACCTGGGATTCATTACCTGGCCAGACACATGCAGGACTCTCGAGACCAGAAGAGCGGAACCTCACACGCAGGAACAGGAAGAATTTGTTTAAAAGTAATGGAAGAGTTGTCAGAAGACATTCTCTTGCTTAGTAAAACAAAACAAAACAAAACAAAGATGTTTTGAAACTCATTTCTCTGGTTGCACAGGTAAACGAACTTGGAAGGAGTTACAGAAACCATTTACACCTCTTAAACCCAAGAGCAAAACGTACTACTAAACTTTGGTAAGGCTTCAAAAAAAGGTGCATGCTTTAACAGCTTGTCTCCAAAATCTAGGCTATGATTGCCCACGGCTTGTGTTTTTCTATCCTCTGAGTTGAGAAGGAACTTTAATTCCCGCTTTAATGGAATTAGGAACAAGTAACATTTCTTGTTAGAATTCAAAGCAGTGAAGCATAGTTCATATGCAGTACATAAAATCATTTTTAAAAAAGAGAGACTCCTCTAGAAAGAGACAGAATCTGTACAATGGAAAATTGAAAATTCTCCAATTTCAAGATGAGTCAGCAGATAACTTCTCCGTGACAGGGACCTGGGAGCCCTGCTGAACAGACAGACCTACTTAAACGGGCAGTCAGCTCTATTTCCTGGCTGTCATCTGAAGGCCTTATGTAGGTGGTATGTCTCTGTCTTCGCCTGGTGAAATTTATTAGGAACAGAGCATTATATCCCAGGACGACATTTACCCACAGGAAAGGGTTTGTGTTCAAAAGAATGTGATTACATCAGGTCTCCTCATCCCACCCAACCTTTCAATTCTTGCTTTCCCACAGGGTGCAGGCTAGTTGGTGGGGCTGCCAGCTGCTAATTAAAAATTGTCCTATTTGCAGGGAAATCATCAACACCTGCCTTCACACTTACACCTCCCACAACCCCCTCACCCCACTCCCAAATTGATTTCCTTTTCCTCCAAAGGAAAATGCGTTTGCCAACTATTTTAATTGTTGGCAACTAGTTCACTTAAAGAAGGGATGTGGGGACGGCAAAGAGGACAGACGAAGAGGTGATGACTCCTTTCCCTTCAGCTCTGGTCATCCAGAAAATGTTGGCACTTCCTGGTGTTTCATTTGATATGCCCTCTTATTTCCTTTTCTTTTTAATTTTTATTTATTGAATTTTAGAGAGAAAGGAGGGGAGACACACATACAAATTTGTTGTTCCACTTATTTATGCATTCATTGATTGATTTTGATATGTGCCCTGACCAGGGGTTGAACCCACAACCTTGGCACCTGGGAACAAAGCTCTAACCGAGCTACTGGGCCAGAGCAATGTCTTATGTCTAAGATGACCCTCTTATGTCTAAGATGACCCTGCCCATTATGTAAATTACCTAGAACTATATAATTAACTGACAAAACTACTACCCTCTATTCCCCATGGAATTTGATGTAGAGACAGGATACTTCAGACTTTTTTTGTTTTTGTTTTTTTTTAAGATTTTATTCATCATTTTTAGAGAGAGGGGAAGAGCAGGTTGCCTTTCACCTGCCTCCAGCCAGGGACCTGGCTGGAAACCTGGCTTGCAACCTGGTTATGTGCCCTGGCTGGGAATCGAACTAGCGACCTTTGGGTTTACAGACCAGTGCCTATCCACTGAGCCACCAGCTAGAGCAGGATACTTCAGAGTTTTGAGCTCTTGAGTCAAGGACACCAATCTGTTTAATAACTCCCCATCTTCTTCCAAACTCCAAATCCATATAGATGTCTCAAATTTTATTTAGCTCAAAATTAATTTTGCTATAAAAATGATATCCATGGAGGGCAATACCTAAGTTTCTACAGTAAAAAGAGGACTGAGTTGAAAAGATGATTTTTTTCCCTTTCACAAGCTCAGAGCCAATGAATGACAGATATACTTTTAAATGTATTGGCCACCTTTTCGTCTGTCTGCCCAGCAGCTCTGTTTTTCTGGGACAGCAATGCCCTCTCTCTGGGGAATGGGTTTTCCACTTCTTTAATTAAATCGATCTTGTCCGAGCAGAAAAACTGGCTCCATCTGAGAGTCTACCCATGGATCTGACACCCTGAGAAGGAGTGGTATTTCTCTAGCAGGATGTCCAGTGAAGCATAACTTGAATCCATCTTTAGCAAGAAAAGCTGCCATCAGCTTTTGGTTCTAGGAGCTGCATAAAGTCACGCTGGGACAGATCACCAGTGATGTTTCCCTGTAACATTGGAAAGGTCTCTGTCAAGCAGAGTTGGCCATTGTCCAGGCAGAAGGGTGTGTTACACTCAGGACCACTGAGGTGCTTGTGGAGTGCAGCAAGGTTAAAGCCTCTGATGGATCGAGGTGGTTTTGACAGAGGCTCCCTGGGACATCAGGAGCTCCACAGAGAAACTCCCTGTGCAGGAAGGATGCTGGACCAGTGAACAGGGCCACTCTATTGTGGGAAGAACTTGCTCTAGAAGTATAATTGCATCTACAATTCCACTTGCTCATCCTAGACCAGCCACCCTGGTGTGGTGGCTTGAGTTTGGGAGGCAGTAATGGATCCTCTGCCTATAACCAAAGAGAACCTAAGCTTTGAAGGCCAAAGGTGAGTGTGTCCAGATCCAGTGCAGGGCTCACAAGGGTCCCATCTCCGCAGCGAACAAGAACTCAATGAACTCTACACACCACACCAGGGCATCCGTTAGCAGCACAAATAGCCTGGAGCTTGAAAGCGGAACCAACAAGTCCCTCAGCTTTCTGTTCCATTCAGTTTGTAGGCAAAGGTTTCAGAGGGATACACCAAATTTCCTACTAATTCGGGGAAAGCTCATGCAACTGGTGAGTAGTAAATGCAGCTTTATTCTAGAACCTACTCCCTTGCCATATAAAGGGTTATTCTTTCAGCATTTCTCTCCAGATTCAGTTTGAGATCTTTTCTCCATGAGAAGGGCTGTGAGCTTGGGTTCTCCTGTGGAGTGGCTCACACCCAAATTGCGCCTGGGCTCACACCACTCAACACTGGGTCCATGGCCCACAACAAAAGCTGCCTGAACCACAAGAGAGAAGAATGTTACTCTGCTAAGCTGTTCCCACTGTGGCATCCATTGTGCAGATCCAACAGAAGGCAGGGCCAACCAGTCATCCATCACCAACCCAAAAGGTGTCTTCAGTTTCTCATCCCAGTAATTGAGGACATGTGTTACTTTGCAGACAGTCCTGATGGGAAATGGCTGAGGGTGCCTCCCCACTGAAGCTTGGGAAATGAGAGGGAAGGGAGGGTGGGAGAAGGAGCCTGACCGTTTTCATTTTCTTATGT